>JAJOOP010001067.1:0-16226 GCA_029582705.1 Solanum chacoense
ACCAAAATATCATCAATAAATACAATCACAAATAAGTCTAGATACGGCCTGAATATACTATTCATCAGGTCCATGAACATTGTTGGGGCATTAGTTAATCCAAAAGACATTACCAAGAACTCAAAGTGTCTATATCTAGTTTAAAAAGTTATCTTTGGAACGTCTTTCTCCCAAACTTGTATCTGGTGGTACCCTGATCTTAAATCAATCTTTGAGAAGCACTCAACACCTTGGAACTGATCAAACAAGTCATCGATCCTTGAAAGGGGATACTTATTCTTTATAGTTGTCTTATTCAGCTGTCAATAATCGATACACATTCTTAGTGAGCCACCTTTCTTCTTTACGAATAACACTGGCGCACCCCATGGTAAAGTACTAGGCCTAATAAAGCCTTTATCCAACAAGTCTTTCAGTTGATCCTTCAACTCCTTTAGCTCAGCAGGAGCCATTTTTTAAGGAGGGATAGATATGGGTTGTGTAACTTGTAGCATATCGATAGCAAAATCAATTTCCCATTCTGGAGGGATACTAGGAAGCTCGTTTGGAAATACATCTAGAAACTCATTAACTACCAGAATAGACTGAAGAGTTGGTGGTTCTGCATTTATATCATGAACGTGAACAAGATGATAAATACAACCATTAGTAATCATCCTCTTTGCCTTGACATAGGAAATAAACCTACCTTTCGGCGTAGTTGTATCGCCTTTCCATTCCCGAACTGCCTCTCCTGGAAAGTGGAATCTAACAATCTTTGTTAGAATAACAAGACGCTAACCAGTCCATACCCATAATGTCCCCGAAATTGACCATCTCTAACTCTACGAGGTATACAGAGGTCTGATGGTCGATAATTTCTATCGTGCAACCTCGATAGACTCTCCTGGTAATAATAGACTCACCAACTTATGTAGATACAATAAAGGGTCGATCTAATGACTCTGCTACTATACATAACTTCCCCATTATAATTGGAGTAACATAAGACAGAGTAGATCCAGGATCTATCAAAGCATAAACACAATGGGAGCAAACAATCAATGTACCTGTCACAACATCTAGTGATGACTCTAAGTCCTTTTGGCCAGCTAATAAATATGTACGGTTCTGTCCACTACCAGAACTAGATGCTCCCTCTCTGCCTCCGCCTCTACCTCTACCTGCTGAAGTCTGGGGTCCACACCTTATAGACTCTACTGATGAAGAGGAACCTACTACTGACCTGGTCGACTGACCTATACCACCCTAACCTTTGGTTGGGCAGTTTCTCCACCCACGCCCCTCCTGTCCACAAGAATAACAACCTTTGAAACCCTGTCTGCACCTCCCGAAATGCATCTTACCGTAGGTAGCGCAACGTAGCAGGGCTGTCCTAGCCTGGCCTTAACCCCTCTGCTTCTGAGAGCCTGATGCTCATAAACCCTCACCTGCCTCTAACTGTCCCTGATGATCAAATCTACTACCCTGGAATTGCTATGGTGGAGGTCTAGGTGGCCTAATAGAATATCGGGGTCTGGGACCACCTTGAAAATCTCCATCTGAACCAGTGGGCCTAGCCCTGTTTTGTCTCTCTCTCTCTCTCAACCCTCTCACTCATATACTGTAGATGTCAGCGATCCTCTATGCCTTGAGCAAAGGATTGAATTCACGATATATCCATATTATCATTTAGTACAGCGGTAGAACTAGCATCGATATAGTCTGAGTTAAGCCCTCCCATAAATCTACGCACCCTATTATGCATCGTATCAACAAATGCTGGTGCATATCTAGCCAATGAGTCAAATCTCAAACCGTACTCTCAGACACTCATGCTGCCTTGTTGGATGTTCAGAAACGGGTCCACTTGGCCATCCCTAATCTCTCAACGCAAATAGTGATCTATAAAAAATTTTGTAAAGCTATCCCAAGTGGGTAGAGATGCATCTTTTCCCCTAGATCTCTCCCAACCTTCGTACCACAATAGTGCGACATTGCGCAATTGAAATGCTGCTAACTCAATTGACTAAGTCGTTGAGGCATGCATGACTCTAAAGATCCTATGAAGCTGATCAACAAAGTGCTGAGGGTCCTCTCTCCGATCTGTCCCTATCTGTGGAGGATTCAAGGTAAGAAATTCACGAACTCTTGAATTCCCGGGCCTTTCCGAAGGTCCGGCAACATCTGGCACAATTGGTTGGCGCTGTGCAGCTACTAACTGTGCTAACATATATACTGCACTCTTGAAATCCTAATCAGATGGAATAGGAGGAACTAGAGGTGGTACTACTAGTGGAACCAAAAGTCATGTAGCCCTCGGAGGCTCATGAAGCAGTGGAGAAGCTATAGGGGGCTAAGAAGATGTCTCGGTGCCTTGCCCGTACCCTCGCCTGCAGCTGTATCTAACCCCTGGCTAGCTGTAGTCTGTTTGGTGTCAGCCATCTCTATTTGCATACAAGTATTAATTATAAGCCAGAAACCTCAACCCTTAAGACACCGCTCTATAGCACGAGGTGAGCAAAAGAAGGATAGTCATCCTAATATGCCCGGTAGCTTCTTGCTTATCGAATGTGGTGCACAACACATTTATAAACAAGACTCTACTAGACACGGCTTGCAAACTCCCTAGGATACGACGTTGCTCTGATACCAAATTTGTCACACCCGAAACTCAAGGGGCGCAACTGGCTCCTAATGCCAAAACTCATGCCCGAGCCAACCCTGCTGAACCATTTGCTACTAGCGCATGGTAGCCACGTGCAATCAAGAAAACAAACAAGTATATCTTGGCTTAAAACTAAGCCCTCGATCGGCAAGGCCCTTGTCAACAGATCAATAAAAGAAACAGCTATTCCCAAGAGTTCATATAAATAAATAGCCAACTAGCACAGAAGTCTTGATTGAGCCATCGAGGCCACCATATATACCAAAACCAAAAGCAGGTATATATCAAGACAATACATCAAATAACTCACAAGCTTCAGCAAACCAACAAACTAGGCCAGCATGGCCACAACATAGCTATACACCCCACACAATAGTTAGCAAGCCTCTAAGAGTAGTAAATATTGGCGAGATAGGGCCCCAGCCTACCCATAGAGATATATACAACAAAAGCTAACAAACTTCCCAACTCTGGCAGCTCCGGAGGAAAGGCACTAGCCAATCGGATAGAAGTCAATCTTACTGCTGAGGAGGTCTACTGGGTCGTCTGTCAGGACCTGCATGTATGAATGCAATGCCCCCGTAGGTAATGGGGTGTTAGTACAAAATTATGTACAGAGTATGAAAGACTATAGACTAAATGAGCATGTATCATAATATACCAAAAGCAATCACGTAAGGAAATCAAAATTTAGATAGGCATGCTAACCCACTACTGAATCTAAAAATACAAAAATGATCAAACAACAACCTAACCAAGCCCCCATAAGCTCGGTAGATACAAACAACATATCACCTACCTAGGCCCCCATAAGCCCAGAAGGTGCCAAATCAATCTACATACCCATATAAGTAGCCCCTTATCTTTGTAAGAAGTTACATAGCCCTTTTTGGCAACGATATAGCCCCATAGGCAGCACATAGCCCTCTTAGGCAACATCATAGCTCTATGGGCTGCACATAACCCTCATTTCCATCAACATATCCCTCTTTGGCGTCAAAATATCCCCGTAGGTGACACATAACACTTTTTAGCATCAACATAGCCCCGTGGGCAACACATTTCCCTCTTTGGCAATAACATAGTCCTATTAGACAACATCATAGCCCCCATAGGCAATTCATAGCTCAACAACTAACCACAATAGCCCTAAGGGTGACAACAAACAATTGAATAGGCTAAAGGCGAGCAATTTAGCTATAAACAATACATATGAATAATCTCCAAGTCGTTCCTAACTTAGGGTCATTCTTAATGGATTATGAGTCCCTAAAATGAGGGTTTATAACCACTCAATTAGCCAACCACTTACAATTACATCTACAAGACCACCAACATTAACTACCCTATTATATCACTCCCAAGCTTTAAGGAAACATAACGAACAAAGGGAATAGCCTTAACATACCTTTCCAATGAACGCTCAAAAGACCGTTGTACCTTCATGAAAGTTGTTCCTTATGTTCTAAGCACAGCTGGTACGCACCTATAAACAGTTCATAATTAATCTTAAATCGTCAGATTCGCCATATTGCCCCAACTTGTTGAAACGTCTATAGAAATTCATAAAAAACAATCATAAAAGAGTTTTGAGATGATTACCTTAGTTAACCAAGTGTAAACCTTCAAGAAACACTAATAACTACAAATTTATATCTTCAAAAACTAGTTACAAACGGAGCTAATAGAAGGGGAAAATGATTGCCACATGTAGAGATCATGTTTCTTGGCACGGGGGCAACCTTTAATGGTAGAAATCGTCAAAAACTAACCTTCATCAAGCAAGAATTCCATAGGAAGCCTCTCTTAAGCTTTTTCTGGTTTGAAAGTGAAAATAAATATTTTCATGGCTTAAAACGTTGAGTAAGCCGACATACCACATTTTTTACCTGACCCGAATGTGACTCAGATTCTACTCGGCAGTCCGTAGTAAAACCCTCATAACTTTTTTCTCTGATATCGGTTGAATACGGGGTTTTGTGCATTGCAAACTAGACTCATAGGCATTTGATTTAATGGGTGATAGGCCTTCTAACTCTTTATATATTTGGAGAAAACATCCAAGACATTTGACCCAAATTTCGAAGAAATCTTTAAAAAGGAACTTACGATAACTTTCACCAACTTTTATTTTGCCACTTACCTAACTTCAAAACTTGAGATACAACCCTTGAACACTTAAAATATGACATACCACATCATTCTTAATTTACTACCCACCCTCCTTGTCTTTCCACGAAGACACGAGTTAATTTAGACGTTTTGAAAAGTCAGGGTGTTACAATTTCTCTCTACGGTGTGGTCCTGGATGATTAAGAACTGGGGATTTAGAGGCATTTGTAGTTCTTCATTGTAAAACCTTAGATTTGAAAAAAAAATGAAGTGTTTAGCTGGTGTATGTGTCTATGGGTCCCATCTATGGACCGTAGGTGCTCCTACAGGCCGTAGATAGAAATCATAGGTGGTGGGAAAGATATTTATTAAAATTCAAGTTCCAGTACCCAAATTACCCAATCAAATTCATTCTCCTAAATTTCCAAAATTTGATCAAGTTCATCTCCAAAATTTCTCTCTAAAGCTTGAAGAAGAAGTCTATGGTTCAAGATCAAGTCTCCAAATGTACCATTGATTGTGGGATTTTGACATCAAGGTATGATAGTATTAACCTATTGGGTCGTTTCCTCCAAAGAGTTCCTAAATTTTAAATTTTTTCAAGTTAGAATCTCCAATTGAAGTTAGGGTTTTACTCAATCTCATGGGTTCTTTTCAATTATGATCTAATTGATTTTTATGTATGATTTGAGATAATTACATGTATTTAAGTTGAATTCATTTGAACCCATCATGCTACATATCCTAGATTTTGATCATATGATGAAGCTTTTGGATTATGAAAGATGAATTTATTAAGATATGCATGTTTCTTTATGAAATTGATGAAAATGATTTAAGGTTACTTTGAGATTAAATCATCTACGTTGTTGTTGTTATAAAATGATTTCTCACATACTACATAAAATATGAATGTAAAAGAGTTTTCTCACATAAAGGATTCATAAGCTTGAAAGATTTTCTCACCTAAGTTGAATCAAGATTGATGAGCTATTCTAATGAACTCTAGCTTTGATTGCCTACTTAATTGTGCCTTCTATCGATAATAAGACAAGTTAAGATTAATGACTATTCCGTGGGATTTATGCTTAGCACCGAGTGGACAAGAGACAATTATCCATGTCCCATAACTATGTGCCAGCATAGGTTTGTATTAAATAGACATTAGCTAGTGGATCCACCTAAGCTAGATGTTTATGGTTCTTACATTGACAAGTAAGGAATAATCTCTTTTTAGTGAGGCACAGACACCAGATTCCATGTTATAGATCACATGATCTATGCAGTTAAAGGTAAATCTTCCAAAATAATGAACTAAGGTTACTTTTTAAAAGTATCTCAAATGTGTTTTGAAGATGTTTAGCTTCCATTGACCATGGTTATCACTTATATTTTCTAACATGTTGTTTTATAATTTATCTTGGCCATTGCATGTTATATAAAGTCCTTTTAGCATGATTTAATGACTCTTAAGCATTTCTATCATAGTTGGTAGATTCCATGTAATAACACATACTTTTGCCTATATTGTTTCACTAATGTAGGGTTTGACGCTCCTACATCCCATTCTCATGGCTAGTGATCACTTATAGACATTGAAGATTAGTGAGCCCTCATATTCCAAGAACTAAGACTCTTTTATTGCTTTGGTGTCTTCTCATTTCGGATATTGTATATAATGTATGAGTTAAATCCCAATCACTCCTTTGATGTACTAGATGACTTTGGGACTTATGTTTTGACTTTTTGCTACATTTTGTCAAACTATTTTATTTTAAATGCTACTTTTAAAACTCTTTGTTCTATTATCTTGTATGATGTATGCTAAGTGACTTATGTAGGGCCTTTTGGGGTATTATATGATATGTCACATTTAGGGTGTACTTTGGGTCGTGACAAACTTAGTATTAAGAGCACAAGGTTTAGAAAGGTCCTAGGATGTCTCACAAGCCACGTCGAGTAGAGTCTTGTTCATAAGTGTTAAACGTGCCACATTTATAAATAAGAGGCTATAATATATTTAGGAAATTTCACTTCTTTCATCATTCTAAAGTCATGCGATAGAGTTGAACTATATATGTCTCTCTCCCAATTCCTATCCGATGCTTTTCAGGATATGGGCCCTCAAAGAGAATATGTTAGAAGGAATATGGGTAAGAATGTGGAACAAGAAGCTCCTCAAGAAGCTCCTTAAGTTCTCGTCGACCCTTTGGCCGAGCAAGTGACTAATGCAGAGTTAAAGGATGCTTTTCAAGTGTTAGCTCAAGACAATATGGAGGTTGTGGTCCCCGCGACCCAAATATGGGTACGGCGACAACTAGAGTGAGAAACCTTACTTGAATGAATCCTCTAGAATTTCATGGTTCAAAGATTGAGGAAGATCCTCAAGAGTTCATTGATGATGTGTATAAGGTGTTGATGATCCTGGGAGTGACGCCGATGGAAAAGGAGGAATTTTCCACTTATCAACTTAAGGGTGTTGCTCAAGTGTGGTTCAACCAATAGAAGGAAGAGATGGTGGTTGATGTGGCTCCTCTTGATTGGAAAAAGTTAAAGTTGCTTTCCTTGATAGGTTCTTTTCCCTTGAGACGGTAGAGGAAAAGGTACTTGAATTCATCAACCTTTGTCAAGCAAACAAGAGTATGAACTATGAAGGAGTATGCTTTGAAATTTACACAATTGTCTCAATATGCTCCTACTATGGTTGTCGTTCCTAGGGAAAGAATGAGTAAGTTGGTTTCGGGAGTATAAAAATAGAAGTTAAAGAATGTCGTACCGCCATGCTCATCCAGGATATGGACATTTCTCATCTAATTATTCATGCTCAACATATTGAAGAGGAGAAACTAAAGGAAAATTCTATGAAGGCAAAGACGGTCAAGACCTAGGATGGTGACTTTTCACATTTAAGTTATGATGGACATGGCCATTTTATGTTTCAACAAAGGTTTTATGGTCAAGGTTTCTCCAATTCCCTGACTCCTAAATTCAACAAAGATATGTTGTCTAACCCTAAACCTTTGGAGGAAATTTTGGTGGATCTTCATTGTCTACTTGTGCTAGGTATGAAAGAAAGCATGAGGGTAAATGTCTAGTAGATTCTAATGCAGGTTTTGGTTGTGGAAAGACGGATCATAAGATAAGGGATTGTCCCTCAGTTGCTAAAAATGAATGAGATAATATCGACGGGCTCAACCTTATTTTTCATCTCGTTCTAGTCGGAGTCAGAAGCAAAACAGATTTTATGCACTTTAAACTCGTCATGAGCAAGAGGATTCTCTAGTGTGTTACCGGTATGTTGAAAGTCTTTCATCTTGATCTTTATGCTTTTCTTGATCCTGGTGCTACCTTGTCTTTACTGATTCCATATGTGGCTATGAGGTTTAATATTCTTCTGGATATGTTGTTAGGCTTTTTTTTCCTGTCTCTAATCCTATTGGTGAATCTATTAGAGCTAAGGGAGTCTATAGGTATTGTTCCGTCTCCTTATCCCACAGAGTCACTCATGTCAATCTTGTAGAGATTGATATGTTAGATTTAGAAGTTATTCTTGGTATGGATTGACTGCGTTCATGTTATGCTTCTATTGATTGTAGAACCCGAGTAGGCAAGTTTCAGTTTCCAAATGAACTCATCCTAGAGTGGAAATGGGGAAATTCTATGCCTAAGAGTTAGTTTGTCTCTTGTCTTAAATCTAGAAAAATGATATATAAGGGTTGCATATATGATTTTGTTCGAGTTAGGGATATGGCTTCTGAAACCCCCATCTTTAAGTGTTTCCCGATGATTTACCCGGTGTTTATCCCGAAAGGAAAATAGACTTTGGTATTGATCTTCTCCCAGATACACAACCTATCTCTATTCCTCATTATCGTATGGCCCCGACAGATCTTAAGGAGTTAAAAGAGCAATTGAAAGATTTGTTGGATAAGGGTTTCTTCCGACCGAGTATCTTTCCATGGGGTGCTCCAGTTTTATTTGTTTGGAAAAAAGTTGGTTCACTTCGTATGTTTATTGACTACCGGAAATTGAATAAGGTTACCAATAAGAATGAATATCCTCTTCCAAGGATAGACGATTTGATTGGTCAATTGTAAGGACCAAGTTACTTTTCTTAGATTGACCTTCTATCAGGTTATCACCAATTGAGGGTAAAAGAAGATGGCATTCTGAAAACAACTTTTTGAACTCGGTATGTTCATTATGTGTTTTTAATAATGTCCTTTGGCTTGACTAATGCTCAGGACGCGTTTATGGAATTAATGAATATGGTGTTTAGATAGTGCCTTGACATATTTGTGGTTGTGTTCATCGATGATATCTTGATTTACTCATGGAGTGAGGATCAACATACCGATCAATTGAGCATTGTGTTGCAAATTCTAAAGGACCAAAAACTCTTTGCAAAGTTTAGAAAATGTGAATTTTAGTTAAGATCTGTGGCTTTTCTTGGTCACATTGTTTTCAATAAAGGTATTAAGGAAGATCCTAAGAAAATAGATGCGGTTAAGATTTATCCTAGACCTCTTTTCCCTTTCGGATATTCCAAGTTTCTTGGGTTTGGATGGTTATTATAGAAGGTTAGTTGAAGGTTTTTCTTCAATTTCCTCTTCATTGACGACATTGACCCAAACGATGGTTAAGTTTGTTTGGTCTGAAGTGTGTGAGAATAGTTTTCAAGAATTGAAAGGTAGACTTACCTCTACTCCCGTCGGATGGATTTTGTGATTTATTGTGATGGTTCAAGAGTTGGGCTAGGGTGTGTTCTTATGCAAAATGGGAAAGTTATTTCCTATACTTCACGACAACTTAAGATTCACGAAAAAACTATCCTACCCATGATTTGGAACTAGCAATAGTTGTTTTTTTCTTAAAAATTTGGAGGCACTACTTATATGGTGTTCATGTTAAAGTATTTACCGACCAAAAAAGTCTGCAATATATGTTCAAGAAGAAAGATCTAAAACTTTGCCAACGGAGGTGGCTTGAGTTACTAAAGGATTATGACATGAGTGTCCTGTATCACCCTGACAAGGCAAACATGGTCGCAGATGCTCTTAGTTTGTTATCAATGGGTAACGTTGCTCATATTAAGGATGGTAAGAAGGAAATAGTAGAGATGTTCATAGATTGGCCCGATTGGGTGTTCGGTTGGTTGACTCTACCAAAGGTGGTGTTATAGTACATAGTGGTTTAGAATCGTCTTTTGTGTCAGAAGTGAAATTCAAGCAAGGTATTGATTCAACTTTGGTTGAATTGAAGGTAGCAGTGCTTAAGAAATCCGTTGAGGCTTTCTACAAGGAGGAGATTGTGTACTTCGGTATCAAGGACGTTTGTGTGTTCCCAACATTGATGATTTGAGTGAGAAGATCTTACTAGAAGCCCATAAGTTCTCGATATTCCATTTACCCGGGAGCCACAAAGACATACTGTGACTTACGGGAGGTCTATTTGGTGGAATGGGATGAAGAAGGATATTGTGGAATTTGTGACTAAATGTCCTAATTTTCAATAAGGGAAAGTTGAGCATCAAAACATGGAAGGTTTATCCCAAGACATGATTATTCCTGCTTAGAAGTGGGAAGATTTGAATATGGACGAAAACATGACTTGATTTGGGTTATTGTTGATCATATGATGAAATCGGCTCATTTCATTCCAATCAAGGTTTCTTATTAGGTGGAGGACTATGCTAAGTTGTACTTGAGAGAAATGGTTAGGTTTTATGGAGTGCCCCTATCCATTATCTCCGATCGTGGTACCCAATTTACTTCTCACTTTTGGAAATCTTTTCAAAAGGGTCTTGGTACTCGTGTTAAACTTAGTACATCTTTTCATTCGCAAAATGATGGGAAAGCGGAGCGTACTATCCAAACTATGGAAGATATATTGAGAGCTTATGTGATTGACTTTAAGGGTGATTGGGATGATCAGTTGTCTTTGATTGAGTTTGCTTACAATAATAGCTATCATTATAGCATTAGTATGGCTTCATTTAAGGCTCTTTATGGTAGAAGGTCTATCTTATAGGTTGGTGAAGTTTCCTTGATAGAACTCGAGTTGGTAAATGAGGCTATGGAGAAAGTTTGGCTTATTAGAGAAAGGTTGAAAACAACTCAAAGTCAACAAAAGTCCTATACCGATGTTAGAAGGAGAGACCTTGAGTTTGATGTTCATGATTCAGTTTACTTGAAAATCTCACCCATGAAAGGTGTGATGAGATTTGGAAAGAAAGGGAAGCTTAGTCCCCGTTATGAGGGCCCATAGAAGATTTTGAAGCATTTTGGAAAGGTTTGTTTATGAACTTGATTTACCTGATTATTTGGCATCGGCACATCTGGTTTTCCATGTATCTTTATTGAAGAAATTTGTTGGAGATCCGACATCCATGGTTCCCTTAGAAGGTTTGGGAGTTAAGAATAATCTTTCTTATGAAAAAAATTCGGTTAAAATTTTAGACTGACAAGTTAAGAAGTTGAGAAATAAGGAAGTTTCTTCGGTGAAGGTTCTTTGGAGGAATCAGTTAGTTGAGCATGAAATTTGGGAGGCCAAGGCGATATGAAGTTTTGTTACCCTCATCTCTTTTCCTCCGACCCCGCTCTAGCTTGAGGTATTCAGTTCCTCACGGTCCATCCTTATGTCTTAGTCCTTCTCATATTTCCTTATGCATGTATGCTTGTGAAACCTTATTTTTGAGAAAATGAGTTAACTTCATTGATTTCACCATGTTTATGAGCATTTGAGTATGAGTATCATATAGGCCTTATGAAATGATGTCTTAGATAAGCTTTAACTTGGAGTCGATATGCTTTCCTCCTCCGGTATGTGCATTTATGTGATTGCATTCATAATGGGTTATTAGATCTTCTTCCTACCCTTCTTATGATGTCTTGTGTTCCATTCAAGGAAGAATGTTCCCAAGGGGTAGATATTGTAACACCTCGGATTTGGAAAAAAATGAAGATTTTAGTTGGTGTTTGTGTCTACGAAAAGATATTTCTTAAAAGTCAAGTTCCAGTAACCTTTTTACAGCTCACTAAGACGGTTCGTCATCCCATCTACGAGTCGTAGGTAGGTCACATAGGTGAGTTCCATACTTCGTAAAATTTCAAGGGTCAAATTTGGGTTCGACGGAAGTCATGTACGAATTGTAGGAAGACCTACAAATCATACATTGGATATGTCGAAAATGGGACAATTTTAGGACCTAATAACCGATCTGATGATAGAATAGTATGGTCCATCTAAGGACCTACAGATCGTAGGTCTAACCATCGATGGGGGTCCAATGATTATTCTAAAAAGGGGATTTTGGGTCTTTCCCTAATTATTTTAACTCAATACTATATCAGTTTACCTTCTACCATAGGCCCTATATAAATGTTTTAAACCCCCAAATTACCCCATTGAACTCATTCTCCTAAATTCCAAAAAGTTGATCAAGTTCTTCCCCAAATATCTCTCTCTAAAGCTTGAAGAAGAAGTCTAGGGTTCAAGATCAAGTCTCCAAATTCACCATTGATTGTGGGTTTTTGACATCAAGGTATAATAGTATTCACCTATGGCATCCTTTCCTCTATAGGGTTCTTAAATTCTCCAATTTTTCAAGTTAGAATCTCCAATTGAAGTTCGGATTTTACTCAGTCTCAGAGTTCTTTTCAATTATGATCCTATTGATTGTTTTATTATGCATGAATTGAGATAATTACATGTTTTTAAGTTGAATTTACTTGAATACATGCATGATCCATGATTCCTAGATTTTGTTCATATGATGAAGCTTTTGAATTATGAAAGATGAATTCATTAAGATATGCATGTTTCTTTATGAAATTGATGAAAATGATTTAACGTTGCTTTGAGAGTAAAGCATCGATGTTGTTGTTGTTGTTGTGAAAGTATTTCTAACATACTACTCAAAACATGAATATGAAAGGGTTTTCTCACATAAAGGATTCATAAGGTTGAAAGGTTTTCTCACCTAAGTTGAATCAAGATTAAGGAGTTATTCTAATGAACTCTAGCTTGGATTGGCTACTTAATTGTGTCTTTCCATGGATAATAAGGCAGGTTAAGATTAGTGACTATTCCGTGGGATTTATGCTTAGGGATAAGTTGCAATTATCCATGTCCCATAACTTTTGATACCATAGGTCTGTCTTAGATAGACATTTGCTAGTGGATCCACCTAAGCTAGAAGTTTATGGTTCTTCCCTTGGTAAGTAATAAAATCTCTTTCGATGTGGGATAGACAGGTGATTGACATTTCAAAGACACTTTATCTAGTTCTAAGTGTCAACGGTCGTTAATCAGTATAAAACCCAACTAAATGAGTTGGGGTCGAATCCCACAGGGAGCGGTACATGTTTCAGATTCAATTAGGAAGCATGAACAGATCAAATCAGTCATAGGAATAAACATTATCGAATAAAGACATCATTCAAATCAGGGGGTGACACGAATGTCAAATGGGGGGTTTTGGTTTGAAATTATCAACTACAAGCAGTAGCAAACAATACGAAATAACAATAATGAGACGGGTTCTTGGGATGTCATTCGATTATAGGCTAATATAGATGAATGGGTAATTGTAACTATTAGATAATTGCTAGATATTAGTGAGTAAGCTAGGCTATAGAGAAGATAAACTTTATCTCGAACAAGTTACCCTGAATCAAGTTGATTTCTCTTGAACATCATCAAACATGCAAAATAAGAACATCCCACACCTTAGTCCATTCACTATCTCGAGCTAAATGTGTGGGATTGGGTTTAGGATTCACTCTCTCGAGCTGAACCCAGATCAACTCAATATCCACATACCACCAATCAATAAGTTTAGTTTTAAAACCTCTCTCTCGAGCAAGCCAAAAACAGAAGGGTAGAACTGCATTTGCAACTACAATTCTTAAATTAAACCACAATTAATGATTGAACTCACTCTAAATAGCATTTAAACTAACAATTAGAAATACCCATAAACTAAATCAGCCCAAAAGGTAAAAACAATTACCAAATTGATTATCCATCAACTGGGTAAGTGTAGATTCATCCTTACAATGCTCAAATTCGAAGAATCTCAATGACCCACTTCCAATTTCTCAAAAGTGAAAACTTTAATTCTTCAAAGCTTAGGAAAAACTAGAGAAAACTGTCTCACCAGTTACAAACTCAATAATAAACTAAAAACATATGAGCTAAGATGCTAAACTAAATGTTCAAAAATGTATTGATAGTCGCCAAAAATGTGCTGCGAAGAGTCACTCAGTGAAGTAAGTCGGGTTGCCGAACCACTCAGCGAGCCACCCTTTGGTCATTTCCACCGCCCTTTTGCCTTGGCATTCTGCATCCTAAAGGTCTGTAACTTTGAGCGATCCAACACTGCATCGCGGAACCACTCGATGATCCTCTGACTGCTCATTTCTCTCGCCAACTTAGTTCTTTCCTTCAGGGATTGGCACACTGTAACTTTAGGTGGTCAAGTAGCCATTCGGTGACTCGCCAAGTGGACTTGGCGATCACCAACTGGCCTTTCTTCATTCTTTCAGCTCTCTTTGTTCCTTTATGCAAATTAGTGTCCTTTCTTTACTCCTCAATCCATATACCTAGAAATCAAGGGTTTTACATCAGTTATTGGCACAAAATAAGCATTTGAGGACACTAAATCTATATAAATAAAGCCCTAAATGAGTCCAAATCTCGGACACATCAACACCCCAACTTAAACTTTTGTTTGTCCTCAAGTAAAACTCTTGTTTAGTAGTTCAAAAAGGATGTCTGAAACAGTGGTACAAAAGACTCAATCATGAATGCACACAACAAGACTCAACTTACTCATGCAAGGATCAATTGTGCACTCAAAGATTCAAGTTGTGACTCACTATTATCAAAGATTTTCAAGTACACAATACTTGCTTCAAATGCAAGTTCAAGCTCAACAAAGGTACTAAAGTGCCCTCACAACAAAGATGATTCCATATTCACACACAATTGAACAATTTATAGTTCCGGAATCACATACAACTCTCATACTCACAAAGATGAACACATGCATGACTTCATTCATAGGTTTGCTCTTATTTTCCAATCAACATTCGCTTAAGCTCACTCAAGATAAAAAAAAGGTCTTTTCTAGGCTTGTAACAGGGCTGATTGTAAAGGTATGATCATTTAGGCTCAATGGCTACTATCCTCATGAAATGTGGTATGAACATCATTTTCCTTCCTTTTCTTCAACATTTTCACTCATGTTCAAAATTCACCCCAATATTCACTTCTTATGGAATACCGGACACCTCATTTCTTTTGCAACTTTCACAACTTTTTCGTTCTTTTTCTTTTTCTTTCTTCTTTTATTTCTCTTCTTTTTTTGTATGGAGGGGTTCCATCTTTTTCAAGTCCATGGATCAAGGGGGACTTCTTCACACTGCTTTATTTACCTTCTCTTTTCACCACACCCCCAACTTAGGCTTTTTGGCTATTCAAACAAACCACATTTCATAAGGATTATGGGTGAATCGATAAAGAGGAGTTACAATTGCATCAAGTTTCTTCCAAGAAAAGGGTAAGGCTCAAATGGGTTCAATCAAAGTTCACACATCTCATAAGGCTAGCCACAAAAGAGGTATATTGTCAAAATACTTCACTCTTCAAAATTGTTGCCTAAGATCATTTCAAGAGCTTGCATCACTTAGTCAATTGGACCAACAGGGCAAATTCTAGGTGTCATCACACAAGGTTCACGGTAAGCTCATCACACAAGGCATTGGCACCAATTTCAAACAAGACTCCACACTTTTGCTAGTGTGCAAGGTTCATCACAAGAGACTCATTCGATAGTCGGCTAGACACAATGAGATGCAAAAAGTCCACATATTGTCTAAGCAACTTCATTTGGCCTCATCATAGCCGTGCATTCATTTTTGTTTGATTAAGAGCACTATTCAAGTCATCGATATTGATCATAACCGATACTCAAATTTGCTCAAGAACAGTCACAATCACACATAAGAGGTGGCAACAATTTTTAGAAGGGTCAAAAACCATTTGCATTCATAATGAGGAGCCATAAGCTCAAACATCCACAATACAATATCAAAACACAATTTAAACACAAAAACCCAATAATATATACAAAAGATGTAGTCATAAGAGGTATGTATGGAAATACCTCACCCCCACCACAAACAAATAATGCAGTTGTCCTCAAATACAACAAATAATAAAAGTCAATAAAAATGACAGAGAGGGAGGTAAAGAAAGTTCATGTCTACATAGTCGCTCCATCTGCCAGGGCATCAGTGTTTGGGGTCACCTCAGCAGCATAGGCTCCACTAATGAAACGACCCCAAAAATGCCCGAAAATGTGCTTCGAAAACACCTAAAATTGTAATTTCCATATATCTCAAAATCCATGCATCATTTCGGAAATTCGACTTCATATTCTTATTCAGGGGGTCAAATTGAG
>JAJOOP010001068.1:0-59622 GCA_029582705.1 Solanum chacoense
GTGGGGAACACTTATACCCTAGTTTTCATCTCATATTGATATCTCAAATTGCAAGTACTGCTTACTTGTTACTTAGTGATACAAACCAACCAAATTTTTATTTTAGTTACAAATGCCCCCCCCCCCCCTTTTGTTACTTTTCTCGAAAACTATTTGACTAAACGTAGATAATTGTCACTTAGACTATGTTTGAACCATATTCCTCATGGGATCGACCCTAACCTGAGAGTTAGGTTCTTTATTTGACAACGACTACTTATATTTCTTCCGGGAGGTGTAATTTGGGCGTATCAAATTTAGGCACCGCTGCCCGAGAGTACGACTTTTAGATTAGACTAACTTTATTATTGAACCTTAGTCAAGTATTTCCTAATTTTATATTTTCTTTTATTTTTTCTTTCTATAGGTTGATACTCTAGTGTATGCCAAGTACACGGAGTCAAAGTAATCCCTTGACTCCCTATGATCCGAAGCTATAAAGAACTTTGAGAAGAATGGCTGGAAGAGGCTTAAAGCTCAAAGGAAACAATGATCCAAGTGGAGAGGGTCAAGGGGATGGAGCTGGTTTTCAACCTCCTAGAGTTGTGAATGTGCTTGCTTACGTTTAGTGTGGTCATCTAATAAAAAATGCAAAAAAGGGTGCAAAACTAGCCAATACCGAGAGTTTGTGATAACTAGAGTGTTGACTATGACTCGTGGAGTAAACCAGTGCTATTATTCTCCCTTCACTACTTCAGGGACAATCTTTTGTGGTGACCAATAACCTTATGGAAATGCTTACATCAATAGGGTTGTTTGCTGGGCTACCTTTGGAAGATCCATATGCTCACATGACTAAATTCAAGAGTGTATGTATGAGTAGTGTGGGACGACCAAACTTAGACAGGGACATAATAGGCTTAAGAGTATTCCCACTCCCGTTGACAGAAGATCCTACTATGTGGTTTTCTGAGATGCCATAAAATTCAATATATACATGGGACCACTTGCACAAGGTGTTCATGGTGAGATATTTTCTAGTGTCCAAGTAGTTGAATTTCAATGATAAACTAAATAACTTCATGGGATAGACCGGAGAGTCGGTAAGTAGTTTGTGGGAAAGATTCAGTAGATACATGAGGAGTGTGACAAACCACCGCATAGATGTGAGTCACTGAAAGAGTACATATATAAATGATAGGATGACAATGGAAAGGTTGTGCTAGATACTATCGCGGGAGGATCTTATGGGGAATGCACCTTTGAGGAGATTGTTGAGAAACTTGAGAGGATCTCCAAGAACAATAATGCATGGAAAACTAGAAAGGAAAATACTGGTCAAGATGAGAACAAATATTTTCTTGGTATTAAAGCATGTGAGTGGAAGTGCAGAGAAAGTGAATGTTGTGAACTACCAACCTAGAGCACCACTGGTTGATGAGTATTATTATGAGGAAGATGCGAATTTGGTAAATGATCAGACGGAGGGTTTTCAGACTAACGCGCAAGGGATCCAACTCAAAAAATTGGCACCATGGTCAAGGAAAAGAAGGTCGGAACTATGACAACTACAATCATGATGGGAACTATGTCCGTGATAAGAACTTCAATCGTGACAACAACTACAATCGGAATAGTTATGGAAACTGGAATGAGAAGAGTTGACCCTATGTTCCACCTGGTAATAGAGAGGCTGGATTAGGCATGACTCGCATTGAAGATATGATGCAGAAGATGATGAAGATATTTGATACTACTGATGACACTCCGAAGGAGAAGCGAAGTGACTTATCTGGTATCGATCAAAAAGTGGAGGCCCATGAAGTATCAATTAAGCAACTTGAGCAGTAGTTTGGTAGGTTGTGAACCCAAGATAGCCAGGAACACTTCCTAGAAACACAATCTAGAATCTGAAAAATGATGGTCATTGCATGGCAGTCACTACTCGCGGAGGAAAATAGACGATAAAACCCCATGCCAATTGAGGTGGAAAGTATAACTGAGAATGGTGAGCATGAAGTTGAGGTTTCTGAGAAGCCAAAAGTTAATGCATAAAAGGAAGCTGAGGTGACAAAAAAAGTTATTCCCATGCCTAGACCTCCACCTCCCTTCCCACAAAGGTTGGTGAAAAAGTCTAAAGAGGGAAAATATCCCAGGTTCATAGTTATGTCAGAGCAATTGTCCATAAATGTCCCGTTGATAGAATCTTTAGAATAAATGCCTTGGAATGCGAAGTTCATGAAAGTCTTGGTGACAAAAAAGAGGGTTGTCAGTTTTGCGAGTGAAGAAAAGTTCCAACATTGTAGTGCCATTGCTACTAGGTCACTTGTGTAGAAGAAAGAGGATCCTGGAGCTTTCAAAATTCCTTGTACTATTGGTATATTGCACTTTGCGAAGGCCTTATGTGACTTGGGTTCTAGCATTAACTTGATTCCTTTTCCGATATATAAAAAGTTAGGTTTAGGAGCTCCCAAGTCGAGTGCGATGCGTTTACTTATGGCTGATAGAACTGTGAAGAGCTCTATTGGAGTTCTCTAATCTGTTCTTGTGAAAGTTTAGTCATTCATCTTTCCGGCGGACTTTGTGATACTGGATTAAGAGGTTTATTTTGAGGTCCCCATCATCTTAAGGAGACCATTTCTTGCTACTTGGCGTGCATTGGTCGATATGGAGAGAGGAAAGATGAAGTTTCTACTGAATAATAAAGAGGTAACTTTAATATCTGTCGTTCTATGAAGCATGAAAGCGGTCCTAAGTTAGTATCGGTAGTAAATCATATTGATGAGCAAGAGCCCGAAGTATCTATTGAAGAGAGGTTAGGTGTTGAGGCACTAGCAGCTGTGATGATGAATTTTGACAGTGATGGTATTGATGGCTATGATGAGTTAGTTGCTGCACTTGAGGGGTTCAGTTTCGTTACAAACCAAAGCAATTGGAATTAGACATGAAGAATAAAGACACCCCGCTAGCAAAACCATCCGTTGATGAGCCTCCAAAATTAGAAGTTAAGGTTCTTCCATCCCACTTGCGGTATGTATTCATGGGAAAAAATATAACAATTTGCCTGTTATTATTGTAACTAACTTGAGTGAAGGTCAAATAGAGGCTTTGATATCGGTATTAAAACGGTTTAAAAGGGCTATATGATAGACTATTGCGAACATTATTGGGATCCCACCAGGTATCTGTTCTCACAAAATTCAACACATCCCGGACATCAAGCCAAGTATTGAGCATCAATAAAGATTGAATCCCCCAATGCAAGAAGTTGTGAAGAAGGTCATCATTAATTGGTTAGATGCTGGAGTTATATATCCTATTGCTGACAGTAGTTGGGTCTGTCCAGTGCAATGCATGTCAAAAAAAGGAGGAATCACTCTGGTTCCTAATTCTAAGAATGAGATTGTTCCAATGAGGCCGGTAATTGGTTAGAGAGTGTGTATAGATTATCACAAGTTGAATGCATGGACTGAGAAATACCACTTCTCATTGTCGTTCATGGACTAAATGCTAGACGTCTCGCTGGAAAGGGTTGATATTATTTTCTAAATGGGTATTCGGGCTATAATCAATTCTTTATAGCTCCGGAGGACCAATAGAATACTACTTTCACTTGTCATTATGGAATTTTTGCGTTCAAGAGAATGCCATTTGGGTTATGTAATGCTCCGAAAACCTCCCAGCGTTGCATGATGTCGATATTTTCTGATATGGTGGAGGACACAATAGAGGTATTTATGGGTGATTTCTGTGTAGTTGGTGATTCGTTTGATGACCATTTCAATCATTTGGCTGAGCTGCTAAAATGGTGCGAAAAGTGCAATCTTGTGCTCAACTTGAAAAAATGCCACTTCATGGTGAAAGAGGGTATAGTGTTGGGTCATCAGATTTCACATAGAGGAATTGAGGTTGATCGATCTAAAGTTGACGTTATAAAAAAAATTCCACCTCCCATATCTCTAAAGGGTGTAAGTAGTTTTCTTGGACATACATGTTTCTACAGGAGGTTCATAAAGGATTCCTCTAAAATTGCATACCTATTTTTCAAGCTACTCGAGAAGGAGTCTAAGTTTGATTTTGATGATGCTTTTCTTAGAGCATTGGGGGAGTTGAAAAAGAAATTGGTTTATGCACCTGTCATTATTTCACCGGATTGGGGACAACAGTTTGAAGTGATGTGTGATGCAAGTGGGGTAGCGCTTGGTGTAGTATTACAGCAGAGGCGAGAGAAAATTCTTCATCCTATTTACTATGGGAACAAGGCTTTGAATGTTGCTCAAAAGAACTATACTGTGACTAAATAGGAACTACTTTCTATGGTTTTGCATTTAAGAAGTTTAGATCCTATTTACTTGGCACTAAATTTATTGTGCATATTGATCATTCTATATAGAGGTATCTTATGGATAAGAAGGATGCAAAACTGAGATTTGATTAGATGGGTACAACTGTTGCAAGAGTTTGACTGTCACGTGAAAGATAGTAAAGGAACAAAAAATTAGGTTGCCGATCACTTTAACAGAATAGAGGAGGAAGCTATGATCAAGCTTGATGATGGAGTTGACATTAATAATGCATTCCCTGATGAACATGTATTGGATCCTTCTATTGACCTTATTCCTTGGTTCGCTGACTTTGCTAATTATTTGGCAAGTGAGTTGGTACCTGCGGATTTGTCATTCCACCAAAGGAGAAAGTTCATGTCTGATGTGGAGAAATTCTTTTGGGAAGAACCTTACTTGTTCCATATTTGTGTTGATGGGATTATTCGCCGTTGGGTGCTTGAGGTTGAGATGATGAGTATACTAGAGGCATGTAATTCATCGCCTGGCGGTTGGCACCATTGTGCTGTCCGAACTACATATAAGATTCTGTAGTATGGGTATTACTGGCCTACCATCCACAAAGATGCTCATGATTTCTCCAAGTCTTGTGATCGTTGTCAACGAGAAGGAGGGATTTCAATGAAGCAAGTACTACCGATGAACCCGATATTGGTGATTGAACTTTTGATGTTTGGGATCTTGACTTCATGGGTTCGTTTGTGAGTTCGAATGGGATGAAGTATATTCTTGTAACAGTTAACTATGTTTCTAAATGGGTGGAAGCAATTGCGCTTTCAAACAATGAATGAAATAGTATCACTATAATCTTGAAAAAAACTATCTTCTCCAGATTTGGTACACCAAGGGAAATTAACAGCGATAGAGGTTCTCACTTTTGTAATAAGTTGTTCAAGGTGTTGCTTGAGAAGTATGGTGTTCTCTGAAACAGAGCAACTCCTTTTCATCCGCAGTCGAGTGGGAAAGTTGAAGTGTCAAATTGAGAGATAAAGCAAATCTTTGCGAAGACTGTGAATGGCAATAAAACTGATTGGTCAAGAAGGCTTGATGATAATCTATGGGCTTATCACACTGCATTTAAAACTCCCATAGGTATGTCCCTTTACAAACTTGTATATGGGAAGTCTTGTCATTTGCCGATAGAGCTACAACACAAAGAGATGTGGGCACTTAAGAAGCTAAATTTGGATTGGGGCGCCACATCAAGTCAAAGAAAGAATGAGCTGAACGAGCTCGATGAGTTTTGCCTGAAAGAATATGAATGTTCAGCCTTGTACAAGGAGAATATGAAGAAGTACCATGATCAAAAACTCGACAAGCGTGAACTTTCTCCTAGTGATCTGGTGCTATTATTTAACTCAAGGTTGCACTTGTTTCCTGGAAAACTCAAGTCCAAGTGGACTGGGCCATTCAAAGTAACTCAAGTATTTCCCCACAGAGCTGTTGAACTTGAAAACAAGGAAGGAATGAGGTTCAAGGTGAACGGTCAGCAGATAAAGATCTACTTGGGGCAATATGAGAGTGTCAATGAGGTGATAGAGATATGGGATCTTGATGAAGTATGAGTAATCAAGGGGTCTGCGTCGTGCCGTGACGTTAAATCAAGCACTACTTGTGAGGCAACCCAAGATGTAAAACTCAAGCCAACGATAGGAGTTTTCTCTTTTACGTATTTAAGCTTTTCTAAATTTTGATATTTTGGATAGATTTTTTTTAATTAGAGTCTTAGTGTTGGATAGATGAGGATAAAATAGGGTCCGTGTCCAAATAGAGTCCGAAAAATGTAAAAAGGAAGGTATATTGTTTGCTACGTGTGCAGGAATAAGATTTGCAAAAAATAGTGATAAATGCACTGGTATACGGGTCTCATCAGATCGTCGTTCAATTGACGGTCCATCATTCAATCGATGGATTGTGAATGGCATCATGTTTTCTAAAATTAACTAAGTGTTCGGGAGAACCACAGAACCCATTGACGAACGGTTGATTAAACAACGGGCCATCGATGGGGTTTCATTGATCCAACCTAGGGCTAAAATTCGACCCGACCCGGACCGCCCTTTCAATAAAACTCTTCATTTAAAGATTCCCCCTTTCCCTCTTTTTTCCTCAACAGTTACAACTCTCCAAATAACCACACCTACACACTTCCAATCCCCCATTTCACCAAATCGCTCTCCCAATTACTCCGTTTTCATTCCCTAAATCTCCCAGATTCCATTCCAGTTCCTTCTTCCTATTCTCTCCCAATTTTTTTTCTCCATTCTCCCTCTCTATCACAACTAGCACGGTCTGGGTTCGGTGTCAAGGTTAGAATAAAGTACAAATGAATCGCCGCAAAACAAACTCACTAACTTTGAATTACTTGTAAGGTAACCGATTTCATTAACTTTGAACCTATCATTGTTTAAATAGAATCAAAAAGTTGAGCTTGACCTTGGGAACATATTGCTTACTTATATCTATGAAATTTGTTCTAATGTAGCGTTGGAACGATAGTATTGTGAGTGTGTTGCTTAATAAAATAGAATCATGGGATTTGTATGTCTAGTTGAAGTTCTTGGCTTAGGGTTTCATTGTCTTAGTGTTAAAAAGAATAAATTGCATGATTGAGGCCTTGGGTATGGTAGAATACCAAATAAATGTGTTGAAATACATGTTCTAGATGTTGTAAAGTAGTATAATGCGTAAATGTTTTGTGTATGTTGCTAAGTAAATCACTGATGCAAGAGCACTGATCGACGTCCTCGATCCACAGATCGTGAGTCAAACTACGGACCGTCGATTGAGGTCCATCATTTAAAGTACCATCGCAGTAGTCCCAATTGAGAACCACGGTATGGACTACAGTCTTTCGTTTGATCGACGGACCGTTCTACATGACCATGGTTCCAACTTCAAAGACTTCAAAATTGGGCCTCCTAACCTACGGAGGGGATCAACGGTCCGTAGGTACCCACCATAGGTCCAAAACACAACCATTGCCTAAAAGTTTTACTTTTTTTGTCGAAGTCCTAATCTTGTTCAAAATAAATTTCTTGGGTCTTTTTGATTTCTTTAATTACTAACTAGTCTTCCACATGTGAAATGGCACCCAAAAAACCATCCGTTTACTCAAAGAAAGGCAAGTCCAAGTCTGTCGCACCATCCCACTGCCAGCTTGATTAGTCTAATGGGTATTAGTATGTACCGGAGACCACCAGAGGCTTCCCCACATCCCCTGTGACCACGAGGCATAGGTTTAGGTAGGTCATTTCATCGAGTGATGAGGTCCAGATCACTGCCCTTCCAGTTTGAGGAGTGGGACCAACCTGCAGAAAGTCGTAGTTCGACTTAGAGTCGTAATTCGGCTCCAGTTCTTGTGTATTGGAGTTGAGTAGGTACACATCGCCACCGAGTAAAACAGGTGGTGCGTCGAGGGGCAATTCCAGATATACTTTGACAGTAAGGCACTAAATGAGCACCGAAAGGTTGCCCATCCTATTACTGAGGAGCACCATGTTTTGACAGGGAGCCTCCACACTATTCCCACCATTGATCAGTCTTTCAGCAACAAAGGTGTGACTGGATGGCTGAAAATCCAGGCAGATACAGTGAGGAGATGGTGTAGGAGTATGCTTCCAATGCAGCTACAGTTACTAATGTGTTTCCACCACGAACTAAGCCCTTGGCTCATCCACCTTTACTGACCACTATGGTGCAGGGCATCCCGGTCGATATTTCTGAGTCCACTATCCACTTATTTATTTACGGCCCATCACATTCTCAGCCTATCAATACAACAGAGTATGATTATCGAATGGGGATAGTTCAAGGTAGGGTCTTCCTAGACTTCGGGCAGAGAGAGTCACTACTTTGTTGGATGTCCCGACACATAGTTGAAGATGGAGAGAGAACCGAGTTGGTGCAAACTATGCAGTTGCCTATCAAAAAGGTAATTTTGAGTTTTGTGGCCAAATTTCAGTGGTCCATCATCCGTTACAGACTTTCCCCTACACAGGAAAAAAAATTGTCATTTGGGATCCTATGGTGATGCTTGCTTCACTATTAGTAGGGTTGGAGATATAGTTTGCCTAGACCATTATTTCAGAGATTCGTGAGAGGGCTTTCAGGAGGACTACTACTTTTCCCTTTCCTTGCTATATCTTCCACTTGTGAAGCGAGTCTACTGTGCCAATATGGCACTATGATAGGTTGGTCGAGGTGACAAAGACTGTTGATGTTGGGCTGATATAGGATGACATGAAACTCGCTGCCCCGTGTAGGAGTACACAACATGCAGTCCCTCATCTGGGTGTTAATTTTGTTCGTGATGTTGAGCAGGTTACGGTGGCATAGGCTGATGAAACGTCTATACCTTCCACGACAGCCTAGGCACAAGCTCCCTCTTCCACCGCCACTAGTCAGGATGCGAGCTCTTCACGAGCTACCCCCTCTCGAAGACCATTTTGATACATATTGCTCGAGTCCAGAAAGAAGAAACTCAGATGGCCACAGTTTTGAAGCATATGCGATCATGTATGCACAGGTCCTTGGAGGAGTCGAAGCCGCACATGGAAAGGATGATGGATGCTAAGATTCTGGTGGTTCACAAGCGGTTGGATGCATTTGAGCTTAGGTTATTAGAGAGGTCTTGCCCCACATTGAATATCACTACTTTTTGGATGGAGTTGTCTAGGATCCGATCTGATGTTGATGCTCTACTAGCTCCTGCTAGGGCTATCACCGAGACCGCACCTGATGTGGAGGCAGATGATTTGGTGTTGAGCGCTCTATTTGGTGACGAGATTCCAGCACCTAACCCTTCTCGTGTGGTAGGGAAGCACACCCGATCCTCTGACCATACTTCTAATACTGATAAGGTCCGACGGGCAAGAAAGAGAGAGCGATAGACGTTAGAGGCAGCCTAGAGACGGTGTCTTTTCGAGGAGGAACTATGGAAATAGAGGGCCCGTGAGATAGATGTAAGCCCTTCTAGCTCGAGGGTCACTACTGATGGTGATCTCATTGTGGATGAGGGCGCTACTCAGGGCATTACTATTGCTGATCCAACATGTTTCGCGAAATTGGACCCACCCGCTTCTTGGTGGGTCTTCGGTGCTTATGCGCCACAGGTTTGCTTCACATTTTTTAAAAATATTTTTCTTCATTGAGGGAAATTGCACCATATTTTGGTGGGGATGAGGTGAATGGGTTGTGAGTGGTAGGGTGAAGTTTGAGTAACCCAACTCATAACCCTCCCTTGGGGTTTTCTTGCATGTGTTCTTTTTCCCCAAGGGACTATTTTAATTTCTATTGTACCGACATGTTTAGGATTTTATAAGTTTAGAAGTAGACTAAAAAATTAAAGCATGATGGCATAAGTGCTTGAAAATTGAGACCTTTCCAAAATATTTGAAAATTGTGCTAGATATGTAGGTTTAATAGGTTGAACATGTTGGATCTTCACATGACATGATAAGAGTCGATATGATACTATGACTTAAGCTAGAACTTGAACTAGATGCTTCAATGATTCAACAATGGAACGATGTGCCATGTGTGTGTGAGGTGATTTTGCATACTCAGATAGTAAGTGCCAATCTCAAACTTGCCTCATTGGTCCTGCTAAGATAATCTAGGCTAGAAACTATGAAATGATCATAGGCCAGTTTTCATAATAAGTCCACTTAAACCTAAAAACAACCAACCAAAAGAAATAAATGCTCCGTTTGATCCATATGTTTGAGCCTTATGTATACCACTTATTGTAATACACCTAACTCACCTTTCTTAAAATATGTCTTGGCCCTAGTCCCTCATTGGATATGCTGCACCTTAACTTAAACCAAAAGCCCAAGTTGAGGGTAGCTAATTTAGAAGTTACCTTAATCTTGGCCTTGGTCCTATTTAGAAAACTGTGCACCTCAACTCATACGAAATACATAAGTTGAGGATTGCTCTGAAGGCGGAAACAGAAATAAAAGGGTATGAAAAGTGTTGTTTGTAGAATAAGAAAAAGGTAAAAAAATAAGTTAGAGGTGTGACTCAATCCAAAAGAAACAAAAAGAGTGATAATGGTGAATAAAAAGTCAGAAAAAAGAAGAAGATAATGAATGAAAAAAGTTAAGTCAGATCTGTGCTGAAATAAGTCAAGGGAAAGAGCAGAAAAACAAAGTGATGTCAACAATTTTGTTGGGAAAAGCGGTAATTGGCAAATGTAATGTCAAGGAGGGCAGAAAAGTCACTGAAATATCCAAAGGTACAACACCTGACCCTGAGCCTACGTGACAAGCTAAAAAGTCCTATAGTGATCCTTGTTAACTAGTCTGGAAATTCAATGAGGTGAAAATAAGGGGAAGCCTATGGTATTGAGCACTATCTATACTTGAATTCACTTCTAAGCGTGAGTGTTTACTGAATCCTTGAATTTAAATATTAGATTCTGTGTGAAAGAAAGGATTTCTATGTGGTAAGGGCATTGGTTCCTTTGTTGGAGAGTTGGTATCTTGATGATTGTTTGTTTTGTATGTTTTGATATATATTGGTCTGTCTATGTCATGTTTTGATCCATATGAATTAGCCTATTGAGTCTAGATAAAAAGATTTGTACTGCATGAAAGAGTTGATAGAAAAAGCCAAAGGATTGCTTGAGTTTGTGTGTTTGCTTCTACATGAGTGTCGTTTAGAGCTAGTGTGTTGCTTGAGGACAAACAACAATTTTAAGTTTTGGGTTTTGATATACCGTGATATTACAATATTTTTGATGCATTTTACTTCAAGTTTGTGTGAGTCTTAGGCATTTTGTTATTAGATATGATGGTGTTTTTATGTAATTTTTGCAGGAAATAGGTTTGGAGCGGTTGAGTGAAAAGAAGAGCCAAAAAGGCAGAAGTAGCAAATGAAAAAACCCAATCACACACCGTCATCTAGTTGACAGGCCGTAGGTGGGGAGGCATAGATGTGATTTCAAGGAAGTTTGACCAAGTGTGGAACCACGGAGGCAAACAACGCCCTGTAGCTTGAGTGACGGATCGTCGATTGATGGTCATCGTTTGATTTAGAAAGTTGAAGTTCCAGTACTTGAACCATGAAGAACAAGATGGGCCATAGTCCAATTAACGGACCGTAGGTGGCAATCGTCGTTTGAAGGTCTTGAATTTTTGGCCAACTGCTGACCCACAGACCGTATGTTAATCCACAACCCGTTGTTCGTGTCATCAAACGAAACCACGTCTGAACCAAAGTTTCCTTACTTCCTTTACCTACTTTGTTTAGGATTTTACTACTATAAATATGGGTTGTAATTTACGTTTTTGGGAGTTAAAACTATTGGAGATTATTGTTTTTGGCTTTTGGGATTATTTTGCAAACACTTTAGCAATTTAATTCTTGAAGTTCATTTTATGCAATTTTCTTGGGTTTTCAATTGAAGATTACGGTATTCGTCTATTGTGATTGTAAGTTCATGATATATCTTATTAACTCAAATATGAATTGTGAATTCTCAACCATGAGTAGCTAAATCCACAACTAGGGTTGTGGGAACCATGAACAATTTAAAATGCATGACTAATAACTAAGTAATTCAAGAATAGTGTGAGCATGTATTGTTAATCCTTTCGGTTAGAATGCTTTCTAGCAGTGCGCAACGTTAGAACTCATCCCATTCCTACTTGTCGGACCATGGAGGTAATGAATGAGAAAAAGGATTGAACAATGGAGATTTAGTTGAGTTTAGCTGCTATCTAATAGCCTGACCTTAATCATTGTAATCGAGGGCTAATATGGGGTTAAAGGTAAGGGTTAGTAAAGCACACACATGCAGACGGACCAAGTTGTGTAGTGAAATTCCATATTTGGAGGACCATTCACTTAGGGATACCTAAGTTATCAACCTTTCATGTTAACACTACGATCGAGTTACTATTATTAGGAATATTGTGTTAAGAGCTTGTGGGGAGCATGTATGCCCTAGTTTTCATTTCATATTGATATCTCAAACTACAAATACTGCTTACTTATTACTTAGTGATAGAGACCAAGAAACTGTTATTTTTAGTTACAACCCCCTCCCCTCCCTTTTTGATACTTTTCTAGGAAACTATTTGACTAAACGTAGATAATTGTGAGTTAGCCTAAGTCTGAACCACATTCCTCGTGGGATTGACCCTAACATAAAAGCAAGCTTCTTTATTTGATAATGACTTCTTAGACTTCTTTCGGGAGGTGTAATTTGGGCATGTCACTTTACACTCTTGAACAAGAGTCTACTTGACGTGGCTTATGAGAGATCCTAGGACTATTCTAAATCTTGCGCCCTGATTACAAAGTTTGTTATGACCCAATGGTACACCCTAGATGTAACATGGCGTATAGGACCCCGAGTGACCCCATACAAGCCACTTAGCACTCATACATAAGAAATAGAACAAAAGAGGTAAACACAAAATTTCAAGTCCAAAAGTTTTATAAAAGTAAAACGGAAGTCTAAACAGGTTGTCTCAATAGCCATCTAATACAATTGAATGAAATTGGGCCTACTCCATACAGCATGTCCAAAACTGAAAATAAGAAAGAAATTAAGAACAATGAAAGTCCGTCCTCGAAGCATGAGGACTCACCAAAGCTTGGAAACCTCACAATCAACCACTAGCCACGAAACTGAAAATTGTGACTGTTAGACCCTTCATTTGGGGAAATGTAGGCAAGAATATGCGTTAGTACAAAACAATGTACGAAGTATGATAGCTATGCATAAAACATTTAAATCATGTTAAAAGAGGACATTTCATGACATGGAATGACCAAGCTAAAACATGATATAAAAAGGTTTGAAAACATAAGTCATGAAATATGGTTAATGCAAGCTAACATCATTTATAACCTTTGAACACATGTGTGATACTTCTTGAACTAACCTTAGTTCTTTATTATTGTGGGAAGTAGGCTTAACCGACATAGAGATCATGTGAGGTATAACATGATCCCAGGTTGTCTCCCACACAGACAAGGGTTGTCCTACTTGCTAAGATAGAACCATTAACTTCTAACTTAAGTGGATCAAGTAGCTAATGTCTATATAGACAATTATCCTATGTGGGCACATAGGTAATGGATAAGGATATTTCTTTTAGAAACTCGACCTCTACTAACGGGAGAGCTTCCATCTCAATATCCTCTCGCTGCTAAGCATAAATCCCATAAAATAGTTATATTCTTACTTGTTCTTATTATCCATGGAAGGGCACATAATCTTGCCAATCCAAGCTAAGTCATTATTAATGGAAAGATATAATTGAATAACCAATCCAAGCCAGGTTTCATTAGTATAGCTCTTTATCTTTGATTCATTTAGGTGAGAAGACCTTTCAACCTTAGAATCCTTACAATGTGAGAAAACCATTCACAATCATACATTTATGTGTTTATGAGAAATCCTTTCAACAACAACATCATCATTGATACTTCACTCTCAAAGCATCCTAAAACATTTCATAGATTTCATAAGAACATGCATAATTTAATAATTCACCTTTCAAGGTTCCCAACCCACTTTCAATCATCAACATTTAGAAAAGAAGGGTTAGACATGGATTTCATCATAAATTCATGTAATTCTATTAATTCATGTTTGATTTCATAAAAGTCTTCTTTCATAATGCAAAACCCACATTATATGCTCATAACATGTAAAAAACAAAGGGATTCATGGGTTCATAGGGGAAACATCATAAAATCATAGTATTTCATAAATTCATGCATAATAGATAATAACTCAATCATTTAAATCAATAATCAAGAGACCGCTTGGCAATTGAAGAAAATCCTATCTAGATTGAGGATTTCTAACTTTGAAAATAGGAGAATTTGGGAACACCATAAATAAAGGAATCCATGAATGAAAGCTATCATACCTAAATGCCAAAAGCTTGCCTTCAATAGTAGAATTGGGGACTTGCTTTGAAACCCTAGGTTGAACCCTTTTTCTTAAAGTTTCTAGAGAGAGAAATATTTTGGAGAGGATGAACTTGATTTCTTTTGGTGAATTTAAGAGAGTGACTTGAATGGGTTGAATTTGAAGTTAAAATCACTTATATAGGGTCCTAGGCATGGGTAAAAAGACATAGTATTGTTTTTAAAAAATTGGAAAAGACCCAATTGCCCTAAAACTTACAACTGACTTAGCCCCCACACGCAAGGCACCACGAGCTGTCAAGGACTTCACGACCCGGTGTGGTAGCCGTGGTCCTTGACCAGTAGCTTGGCAAACTCCCCAAACACCCAACTCACCTCACGACCCTTCCCACCACCTGTCGTAGCTTCTACGAGCCATCATGTGGCCCGTAGGGAGAGTCACTTCAAAGGTAGCTACTACCTCCCTCACCTGGACCATCACCACGTACTGTGGTGCCCACCACGAGCCGTCTAGGTGCTCGTGGGAGGGGATCATTTCTTGGCTTGCCATTGTGAGCCACCAGGGTCTACACCTCACCTCGTGGTTCCCTTCATATTTTCTCTGGGCCTTCGTGAAGGGTGGCCAGGCTCGATACTTGGCTGGTGACTTCCCACTTAATCCCTTGCTTAGTCTACTAGATTATGAGGTGTTACACTGCAACTCATAGCTCCCACAAGGGTAAATGACTTTCCTTACCAAGGTTTGAGTCTAACAACACACTCTTACTATATTCAAGCTTAACCCAAATCCTAAGGTTCGTGTTCTATAACTCTCTATATGGAATGTCATCCCAAAACATTACTCTTTACCAACACATTTAATCAACGTTGGGCTCATATCAAGAACCACCTAATGTTTAACAACATCACATTCCATCTTAGTGCTCTAACAACTTCATGGACTCATACTAACCAGCTCCTTAAGAAGTTCTCATTCTCTCATCATCTCTTCCATATGAAATAGAATTTCCCACATTACTACCGAAACCAATTAAGGGCTCTCATCTAATTATTTCTAATCGCAAAATGTCATCCTCCTCTTCTTCTACATTTATAACCTTAGGTAGAATTATCACACCATCATTATCATGATAAGAACATTAACCTTCTCCTTCTAACATCACTCTACTACTAAAAGGACCTTTGAAAAGATATCTCCCATTCTCTTTTGAAGTCATTACTATTTTATTCTCAACATTTGACTTGATTTCTCATCTTATCATCTCCCCCTTAGGTTTAAAGATGACACTTGAAAGCTATGGACCTATTCCATCATCTCTAAACTGATCTACATCCCCTTTTACTCTAACACTAGGGAAAAGTTGATATCATGACTACTCAACTCTCCGTAAGCAGGTACTAAGACCTCTTTCTAAGATGTTTCTCTTGACCTCTTCTCATTGGCTCCCAAGGCAAACTCATCTAACTCTTTAGGAAAATTCCACTTGCACCGGCCTATCCGATATTGGCAGGTCAATTATACAATATAGGCACACATAAAAAAATCATCTCAATTGGGACCTCGTCTAGCCACATACCATCTCGGGTGTACCTCTTGCTACTATACCTTAATTTCTCTCCTCTATAGGTCATAATACCACATTTTCATTGCAAGGTACTACTTTGATCTCCTCACCTATTTCAGGTCAAACCTACTAGATCGGATCTTAAAACTAACTCCATCACCCTCGTGTTGCCATGTTTTGATGATGACACTCATCTCAAATTCAAGATTAGTGTCTAGTACTAAACACATATATCAATATGATTGCTCATACCTTATACTACTTGTGACTACTAGAAAAGTCAAGAAACACTCACCCACTAAGATTTCATGGCAAGTAGGAAATCTTTAGCATCTCCGTCTAGCTACCTATAAATTACCTTCACCTTCCATTTCACAAGTTAAGTATTATTTACTCACTTACTGTGCATTACCTCTCAAATAGTTCTATCGTCTTTTGAATATTATGGGGTTCCCCTTTCAATATTCACAAGCCTTTCTTGGGTGTATCCCCTCATGAATACTCTACTCTCTAATTCCACACATATATTTAGTGTTCTCAAACACGATGGCACATCGACATCAACTCTATTCTGGTAAAAAGTATACCCTATCTCATTCTGACTAGTAACTATTCATGTTCCTTCTAACAAGAACTCTCTACAACATTATTATTCTCTTTTTTAAACTCATAAATGAAGCCATCACTTATTATTAACTAGGTGCATGACTACAATAACATAATCTGGCCCATCACTATCTTTCTTTCATAGATTTCTATATCTCTGCATGTTTTTCTCTTAACTTAAAGGCACTCTTTACTACTACTGCTCATAATTTCGTGATACATACTATCCTCTAGGGTGAAAATATTACCCAAGCTCTAAAACACACTTCCTCATAAGGGTCTCACCTGAATAAGGTTTGAGAAGAGAGTACATCTCAATATCTGCTCAAACGCACGGTTCATATGAATGTGAGTGCATTCTTTCGAACTCAAGACTTAACTCACTCATCGCCTCCTCTCAAGCCCCTCTATAGTCTAATGACTTCCTCAAGTTTTTTGCTAAGAATAACTCATCCATAAGGATCTTGGGCTTTACTTTTCAACCACCTTTAGTATGAGGATTAGTCGAATGGATATGGAAGTACACAAGTTATAATAAGTTTCTATGAAATAGTTCTATTGCAAGATTAAGAGTATGAAGAAGGGAAAATTTTCTTAAATACATGTAGTCCCTCGTTTATAGAACTGGGGCCCTCATAACAATAAATAATACCTTACTGACACGACTTCATAGACACTCTAGGACACTTGAACTCTGTGCTCTGATACCAAGTTTGTCATGCCCAAGCCTACACCCTAGACGTAACTGGTACTAGAACACGATTGCTTGTTCCCAAGTGAATCGTTGGCCTGGCTCATTACTTAGTGGAAGACTTACTCAAGTAAAATGAGAACTCTTGATGCAAAAATAATTTTATAAAGAATTAATTTAATATCAGCTCCAATAATCATTTGAAAATAATTTAACAAGTACTAGTTAAATGCCTCATGGACTCAAAACAGTACAACAACAAAGGAAATAATGATAGACTCCTCGACCCTTTAATCTATCTATGGAGCCTCTGGTATTATAGAAGGATTACCGGGACAAGACCAAGGACACCCTAACAACTGAAAGTAAGAGTGGAGCCCTCCGAAAGCAATAAGGCTCACCAAAGTTAATAAGAACTGCAAGTGGTATCAATGGAGAGTCAGTTGATGACCCTAGATAACTGTATCCGCATCGTAAAAAGATTCAGGCCAAATGGCGTCAACACATTGTATGTACGAGTATTTCAGGGAATTCCAAAGCATAAACATAAGCTTAAACTAATAGAAAAGAAGCATACTTACCTCGTCTCATCTCACTCAACTCGACTCAACTTAGGAATACTCAACTCAAAGATACTCAACTTAAAGATACTCAACTCAAGGATACTCAACTCAAAGATATTCAACTCAAAGATACTCAATTCAAATCAATGATACATCAACAATAAAAGAGGCAATATATGGAAAACTTTTAAAAAATAATAGATATTAACTCAATTGTATGTAAGAATACAATATATAACTCTTATTTGGGAGATTCTCGAACCAACATCCACACTATGAGTTATGTAATGGTAAAGCTTCTCGCCCATGCTGCCAGAACTGTCCTATACCCTGCCGGAGTATAAGACATTCTCAACTAAGTGGATGCACTAAGATATTCTTAAAAAAGCAATAAGGAATCATCTAAAAAGTATAACCCTTTACCCATGTTGGCATACATGGTTTATGAGGACACTGAGTTATCTGAACTTGTCCCTATATCCGTGCTCAATACTACTCCCAATAATATAACTCATTCTCATATCCTCATTCTCAAAACTTGAGATTATTACTCAAAAGGGGTTCTCTTAAAAAAGAAAGTGCTCTAAACTCCTCATGGACTCATTTGGAAATAAAAGTTTCCTTTTGTCTTAAATGTAAAAAAAGTTATCCTTGGGAATACTTAGTTCCCTTATATTCACTTTTGAAACATGAACTCAACTCTGCTCATCCTCATACTGAAGTACTCAAGTCTTAAAACAAGTTATAGAAGTTTGTAGAAAGACTTCTCAAAATAGGGTTCTTGACGAATTATGGACGTGAATGACTCAAAGAAAGATTTTCAATAACCATAGATAGATCTAAATACTCAGACGCAACAACTCTAGAACTCAAGGACATAATGATATTACTCATCTCAAGAATGCTCGACTCATAGGATTCATGCGTAATTATGGGCCTGAACAACTGAACTAAAGGACCTTCATGTATAACATATGGTAGTCCCATAATTAGGAATATAATCTTAAAGGGATTAGGAACTCAATACTCAAGAACTTAGAACTCGAAGATACTACTCCTCTCAATTATACTCAATTTATGGAGTTCATGCGGAATTATGAGCATGAACGACTAGACTCAAGGATATCAATAATAATGTAGACGCCTGAATACACTCTTCTCATTCTCATACTCACTTAATCGAGTCTTGAAACAAATTATAAGTAATTATAGAAGACTCCTAGAAAAGACTCAAAGGGACTTTCTTAAACTTTACTCTTAACTATACCTCGAATTTGAATTAGGAATTCAAGTATCATGTTAATGATATATAGGATTTCACGATGAATAGAAGTAATTTGGATAGTTAAAATCAAGAAGAGAACGAAGATATTTTTAAAGAAGTCAGATGGAACGAACGATGGAAAATGAACGGGGGCGGGCGACCCTAGCGCAATCCTAGCATACGGGGCTTGCCCCACATCAATTGCAGCCAATTTCTAGAGCACTGCAGGCGTGGCGCGCCATCCCTTCCTGTGCATATGTGGAAAGGTGTGCCAGCCCTCCTGGCGCACCCATGGTACATCGCGCCACCATTTCCCCAGAATGTTTGAACGGATTTTTCTTCTCGAATTTTTGCCCTAATTAACCTAGAATACATTTATTTCTTCCAAACACTCTTAGATTAATAAACCCAACATGAGTAAATGAAAACCTACCCAAATCTCCTCAAGAATAAACATCAAACTCAAACTCTCGTCTCAAGAACTCATCAAACTCGAATAATAAATATTGAAGAACGAAACTTCAAGAAAACTCATCAAGAACTTCAATACATATATTTCATAGACGAATTTGATAAAGAAACTCATGATTGGTGTCAAGGTGATGTCATAACGCAAAAATGGATGTGATGGCACTGGTCTTATCCTACCAAGACAAGTTAGCCTAAAACGAAGCCATTTCGATAAATTGCGGAAATAAAAAAAAAGTCCAATAACAGTTACAATATGAATAACAGGTACACTTAACTCAATTCCCAAAACCTAGTTGTCATGTACATAAGCCTATAATGTAAATACTACAATTGAAATAAGATACTCAAGTCTCAAATGGCGTTGTCTTTCAAGTAAAACAAAATAACAGAAGTAAGAAGGTCTGATGAGATGAAAAACAGCTACCTTAAAAATCTCCGCAGAAAGTCTCGAAAATAAAGATAATAGAAGGTATCATGAAGATGTAGGCTCGCAACCTACAAAAATATAGAATGAAGGGGTAAGTACCAAACCACACGGTACTCAAAAAGTAAACTTCTAAACACAAGTTAAGGGAACAGAATACGGGTACTCCTTACACCTTATCAAAATCTCCACAATGTTAAACCCCATAGCGTAGTAGGTCAACTAGAGCTTTACATGGGAGTTCTAGAGTTTGAAGTGAGGATTAAAGTCATATATATGACTTCCCATACTTAGAATTAAGGGTTTCAAGGTTGAACGTCAAGGTACAACTCCCTAAGGACCAACCAAGGGTCCTTGAGGATGACCCTAAAAATCACCCTAGAAATCTACCTAGGGCAGCATCCAAGAGGGGGACCTATGCCCCGTAGGGGGATCCACACCTCGTGGGTGGGTCTCGTGGGTCAAGACCCCTAAAACCAAGCCACAGTACTCATCTATACTTGACCAATATGGGTCGTGGGTGGACCCAAGGTCCGTGGAAGTGGTCTCGTGGGTTGGGGCAGTGTGCACTTTAAGTTGTTTATGTTAGGGGGTTAAGAGAAGGCTCTAGAATTAATTAGTTATTAAGTGGGGTCATTTTATTAGTAGTTAGACCACCTATATAAACCTAATAGACCCCTAAATAAATTATTTCCAATTCACCAAAGAAACCCAATTCTCTCCAAGAAATCCTCTCTCTAGAAAGTGAAGAAGAAGAAGGAGGAGAAGAAGAGTCAAGCTAGGTCAAATTCCTCCAATATTACAAGATTTGTGAGGGATTTATATCCAAGGAATGTTATCTTATTCATCCATGGGTTCTTCCATCCATGGATTACCCTAGAATTCCCCCAATTGTGAAGATGAAATCCACAATTCTAGTTAGGGTTCCTTCCAATATTGTGGGTTTAGTTGAGTATGAGTCCAATTGATTGGATATTGACTAGTTATGGTTGAATTATTAGTGAATCATGTTATTATGATGAATTTACATGTTTTTTATGTCCAACCCTAGTCTAATTGATGAACTTGAAGAATGTGGGTTCATGCCTTGTGAAGTGAAATTGAGGATTGATAAGTGATCTTCTAGAATTGATGTTATATATAGTAATTGTTCAAGAGTAGAAGCAGATGAACATGATTTGAATTAGAATGTAGTATATGGATGATGGATATTGACTAGTAATGAATGAGGTAGAGCCTTTATGATGAATTATGACTAGAACTGCTTATAGATGAAGCTTGTGACTAGAATGCCTTGTGATCTAGATATGTATGATGATTGTAAGAGGTTAAGCTTTGAGAGTAAGGATTGTATTCATGAATGTGATCACTAGGACTTTGAGAGTAAGGCTAATATGATGAATTATGTATGTTAAGACTTTGAGAGTAAAGTCTAGATGAGATGGAATTGTGGTAAAAGGCCTATACCTACCTAATCTACCATATGAATGCTTGAGGGAATAAAGTGATAGAATCACCTAAACATGGATTGATTGTCAAGGAAATCCTTCCATGAGACATGAATATTAAGCTAGGCATAATATCCTAAGGGGTGTATGCTTTGTCCTAAGTGGATATGACAATGAGATGGAAGTTCACACAAGGTAAGGTCTGGGCTCAAAGTTGATAGGACAACCACACCTAGTTGATGTCCGGACTATCCATGTAAAAGGGGGAACTCACACATAGTAGAGTCCAGGTTTTCCCAAAGTTAAGTCTCATGAGATGGAAGCCTTCACCTAGTGGAGTTACGGTTTCTAGTAGAAATCTCTATGTCCAATGAACTACGACATAATTGAAGAAGTATCTACAACTGTTCAAAAGAATTAATTGACTTACACTTTCTTAAGGAAGCATCTCATAGGGTCCATTTTAATAATGAACTTAGACATGATTAAAGAAGTATGTCATAGGGTTCAACTTAACAATGAACTAAGATGTGCTTAAGGAAGTGCCTCCTAGTGTTCTAATGTTTAAAGAGAAGGACTAGTTTCCAACCAAGAAGTATGAGTATGAGGACGTAAAGAAGTACTTAGTGTGGATGAGATTATGGGGTCTTATTCATGCATTGCACAAGCATGACTTAAGGTTACCTAAGAAGTTTTTCTCTTATATTATGTATGTTTTGATAGATTATTGCTATAGTTGGCTTCCTTGTTGTGTTGACTAAAGGTGAGAAATTCCCTTGTCTATGAGAAGTAAGCAAAAGGATGAGATCAATATGATAAAGAGGTATGATGGACTAAAAGTGGTACTTAACCTAGGTGGGATTATGGGGTCTTATCTATGCATTGTACAAGTATGACTTGAAGGTTACTTATGAAGGTTTTCTCATGTTATGAGGATTTGAGTATGAACTATGCTTATGAATAAGTGGTATCTCCTATGTTGTTGGATCATACCTTATGTTGACTTATGCTTATGTTATGTCTATGTTGAAGATTATGCTTATGACCTTGTTTTTATCTCTTATGCTTATAACTTATGTCTTATGTTGACTAACACTTTTGCTATGATCTTATGATGTTATGCTAGCTAACATATCTAGTACATTTTGTACTAATGCATACTCTTGACTACATTCTTATCAAATATAGGATTTAGCGACATTAAGTTCCATTCTTGAGGATAGGTTTCTAGAAGTGCAAGGAGTTGAAGACTTGGTGAGTCCTCATAGCATCGAGGATATGGTCACCTTTCCGTTTATGCCTTTTTTTAATGTTGTAGACTATTGTATGAGTTGCATCCCAAAAGTTTTATTCAAAGTTGAGTTTAGATGGTTTGAGACAAAGTGTTAAAGACTTCAGCTTGTGTTTTATGAAAGAGTTCTATTGTAAAGAAAATTTTTAAAAATTTCATATATTTTCTATTATCTTATGTTATAATATGCTAAGGGCTTCTATGAGACCCCTTCGGGGTCAAGTACGCCAAGTTACATCTACAGCTCAACAACAACACTCTAACAAAGTACATGCCCTCAACAACAAACTCAATACTCATCAATCACAACTTCCACAGAAAGGCACTCACAAGAGCAGCAACACACAAGATCAAGTTCATCAATGATAAAAATCTGCAATGCAATGAAATAAAATGTCAACTATAGTGATGCATGGCTGACCTAACGATACACACCCATTGTATCTCAGTCCAGATCCATGGGGGACATATCTATCCATGCATCTGTCACGGTGTGTAACACGTCCCTCTATAATAATATACATCACGACGTGTGATACGTCCCTCCATATATAGTATCTGTTGCGGCGCGGGAAACGTCCCTCGAAATGGTGCATCCTCTTTAATATCTTATTCTTTCTCAATTCCCATAATACTTGTCACAATCAAGTATCAAAACAATGCAAATTAAATGTTCACAATAATGAGGAGATGGCCATTTCCATAACATTGCACAATTCACAACAACAGAATCGTGATTCAACACCTACAATGAATAAATAAGCCTTTCAAAATCATCTCAAAACATCACACACCAACAATTAATCACATTGCCTTTTATAACCCCTTTTTCAATGTTAGAATTATTCAATATGGAGAAGTCAGCCCATCACCAAGTCCCATTACTCCCCAACACATACCACAAGGAAATACACAACTCTATGCACTTAAAAAGGGTTTAGAAATCCACTTGCCTCAATTAATCAACAATTCACTCCGGGACTTGAGCCTTCCCTCTTCTCTGCGCTTCCAAATCAACACATTTTATTCAAGTACATAATCACAATAAGATTTCGAAACTAACAACACCCATATTACTATGGGTTTAGCCTAGACCCAAAAACTCATCCAAATCTATAATCAAGTTATTAAGTTTCAAGCTTAGGGTTAAATACTAATTTATTCAATATCATAAATCTAATGATATTCACATAATACCCTACAACTAATATTTAATTACATATACCCATATATTCCAATCTTATTCATAATACGATAATAAAAAAATAAAATTACAATCGGCTAATTACAAAAAATTATTGACCGCACAACCTAATCAACTTATGGTGCCACTACTGCGTATCCCATTCCTAATTCCTATATATAAATTCTTCATTCCTAATGATTAATCCTAAAAAGGAAAATCATTTCCCAATCATCACGCCATTAATAGCCATCACAATTTGACAACAACTAATAATAATAACAATATTGCTAGCAATATATCAATCCACCATTTAGGTAATATAATATGCCAGCAACTATCCTTACATTTATATAACGTGATTAATGCACGCCCACCAAAGAATTGAAGATGGCCAAAACGTTTACCTGGAACCCTTTCTCTTCTTTGTTCGATGTCGCGGCTAGGTTAGATTATTCCTCTTTATTTTTCTTTGAATAATTATAAGTTAAAAGTACTAAATTTCACCAACCTATTTTGATATATATGAGAAAAATGGTATAGGGTCTTAAATAAATGATCATTAGCCCATTAACTATCGATTAAGTCAATTATCTATAATTACCCATCAATTAATTAACTTAAGTTAAACGTATAGTTCAAAATTCCCAAAAATAACCTACCGGGTCATTACATTATCCACCACTAAAAACCATGTTCTTCCTCGAACTTAAAGTATACGAAGGTACCTGAAGATTTGAAAAGCGGAGGATATTTGGCACGCATGTCATACTCCGTCTCCCTAGTTTCCTCTCCAACTGAATTGTGCTTCCATTGCATCTTCACTGAAGCAATATCCTTGGTCCTAATCTTTCGAACCTGCATATACAATATAGCTATATGTTCCTCCTCGAATGTCAAGTCTTGACCAGCTCCACTGAATCGAGTGAAAGCACATGAGACTCATCCAAAATATACTTCCAAAGCATAGAATCATTGAAAACAGGATGAACTACCGATAAAGGCAAGGCCAACTTATAGGACACCTCTCCCACTCGACTCAAAATCTCAAAAGGCTCAATGAATCTAGGGCTAAGCTTGCACTTTTTATCGAACCGCTTCACACCCTTCGTGGGTGACACTCTAAGACAAACATGATCACCCACCATAAACACTAAGGCTCTAACTCTCCAGTCTGCATAACTCTTTTGTTGACTCTGGGCTGTCAACAGTCTATACTAAATCATACGAACTTGCTCCATAACATCTCTAAGCAAGTTGTATCCAAAGAGTCCATCTCCGTCAAATCAAACCAACCAATCAGAGATCTACACCGTCTGCCATACAACGCCTCAAATGGAACCATCTAAATAATAGAGTGATAACTGTTATTGTAGGCAAACTCTTCTAAAGGACAAAATCAATCCCATCTAGCACCAAAATTGATCATACATGCTCGAAACATGTCCTCCAACACCTGAATCGTCCGCTCGGAATGACTATCTGTCTGAGGGTGAAAAGTTGTACTCATATCTAACTGAATACCCAAACCATGCTGTAATGCCTTCGAGAAATGGGAAGTGAACAATGAACCTTGATCAGATACAATAGAAACTTGAACTCCGTTTAGTCGCACAATCTGACTGATATAAAGCTCAGTTTACTTCTCTGCCGTATACTTCACCCGAACTGAAATGAAATGGGCAGACTTGGTCAGTTTGTAAACAACAACCCAAATGGAGTCATAACCGCCCATTATCTTAGGCAAACCCACAACAAAGTCCATAGTGATCCGCTCCCACTTCCAAGTAGAAATATGCATCCTCTTAGATACACCCACGGGACGCTGGTGCTCACAGTTGACCTGTTGGCAAGTCAAACACCATGAAACAAAGTCTGAAATATCCCTTTTCATCCCACACCACTAGTAATATTTGCTCAGATCATGAAACATCTTCGCCACTCCAGGATGGATGGAATATCGGGAACAATGGGCCTCCTCAAGAATCAATTTAATCAACTCGCCCTTTATAGGCACACAAATCCTACTTCTGTTCCTCAAGACGCCATCAGAATAAAGGACAACCTCCTTGGCTTCCCCTCTTAACACTTTGTCTCGAATGAGACATAAATTCTCATCATCAAACTGGTGCTCACGGATATGCTCGACTAAGGAAGATCAGGCCTCAATAAAAGAATTCATTCCATCCTACTCCTCTGAAATCTGCAACCGGACAATACTATTAGCTAACATCTGAACATCTCTAGCAAATGGTGTCTCCTCAATACTATGCACGACAAGACTCCCCATGCTAGGAGTCTTCCAACTCAAAGCATCGGCCACCACATTGGCCTTCCCCAGATGATATAAAATGGTTACATCATAGTCCTTTAGCAACCCAAGCCATCTACGCTACCTCAAGTTTAGATCCCTCTGACTGAAGCTATTCTTAAGACTCCGATGATTAGTGAAGATCTCACAGTGCACCTCATACAAATAATGACATAATAACTTAAGTATAAATACGATAGTCGCCAACTCCAAATCATGAGTAGGGTAGTTCTTCTCATGGGACTTCAACTACCTAGAAGCATAAGAAATCACTTTCCCCTTCTACATTAATTCACCACCCAAACCGACTCCTAAAACATCACAATACACAGTAAAATCTACACCTACCCTAGGTATAGTCAACATAGGAGCAGAACTCAACAAAGTCTTGAGCTTTTAAAAACTCTCCTCACACTCATTGGACCACTGAATACCCACACCTTGTCGAATCAATCTAGTCAATAGAGCTGCAATAGTAGAGAAACTCTGAATAAATCGTCAGTAATAGCCTGCCAATCCCACAAAACTCTGAATCTCGGTGGGAGAAGTAGGTCTCGTCCACCTTGCCTCAAACTTGAAAGGATCTACTCTAATACCCTCTTTGGACACCAGGTTTCCCAAGAATGCCATAGAATTAAGCGAAAACTCGCACTTCGAGAACTTAGCTTACAACCTCTCTTCCCTCAACCTTTGAAGTACAATCCTCAAGTGTCGAACATGGTCCTCCTCAGACTTGGAGTAAACCAAAATAACATAGATGAAGACAATCATAAAAGAATCAAGGTATGGTCGAAATAGCCCGTTCAACAACTTCATGAATGTTGTAGGGGCGTTAGTCACTAGGAACTCGTAATGTCCATACCGACTTTGAAAAGTTGTCTTAGGGATATCTAATGCCCGAATCTTCAACTGATGATACCTAAACCTTAAATCAAGCATAGAAAACAACGATGCTCCATCTAGTTGATCAATTAAGTGATCAATATGCATAAGAGGATACTTATTTTTCATTGTTACCTTTTTCAACTGTCTGTAATCAATACACATCCTTATAGTCCCGTCCTTCTACATTACAAACAACACAGGGGCACCTAAATGAGACATATTAAAACCCTTGATTTCCAGGTATTTGGCTTGAGGAACAATGCATGGACACTAACTTGCAAAAAGGAACGAAGTGAGCTGAAAGAGCAAATAATGAAGGCCTGGTGATTACCGAGTTCGTTTGGCGAGCCATTGAATGGCCACTATCTCGCCTAAAGTTCCAGTGTGCCAAGCCATGAAAGACAAAATCAAGTTGGTGAGAGAAAGGAGTAGTCGGCGTGTCACCGAGTGGTTTCGCAATGCAATATTGGATAGCCCAAAGTTATAGAACTTAAGGATGCTAAAGGCCAAAGCAAAGAGGCGATGGAACTGACCAAAGGGCGGATCTCTGAGCTTATCGGTGAGCCCAACTTACTGCGCCGAATGGCCCTTCACTACATATTTTTGGCGACTATAAATACGTCTTTGAACATAACCTTTTATCATAATCTTAGAATCAATTTTTAGATTTTCATTTTTGAACTCTAAGTTTTGAGACAACTTTTTCGTAGCTTTGAAGAATTGAAGTTTTTCATTTTTGAGAAATTGGAAGTGGGTCTTTGAGATTCTTCAATTTGGACCTTTGTAAAGACGAAGTTAATGTTACCCAGTTAATGGAAACACAATTTGGTAACAATTTCTATCTTTTTATGATGCCTAGCTAAAACCCCAATTCTTGGGGTGTGATTATGTGATTATGGTCCGATTTAGCTTATGGGTATTTCTAATTGTTAGTTTAAATGATGTTTAAAACTGATTTTAATCAATAATTGTGGTTAAAATTAAAGGATTGTTGTTGCAAATGCAGTTCTAGCTTAGTGTTTCTGATTTGCTCGAGACACAGGTTTTAAAACCAAGAATACTGAATTGATGGTTTGTAAGTATTGGATTTTCATGGATTTAGCTCAAGATAATGAATCCTAAACCCTTTTCCACACATTCAGCTCGAGAGAGTGAATGGACTAAAGCGTAGAATGTTCTTATTCGCTTGTTGGTGTTTGAGAGAAAGCAAATTGATTCGGGGTAAATTGCTCTAGAGAAAGCTTCTCCCCACTAAAGTCTAGCTTTTTCACTGATTTACAACTATTTACTAACAGTTGCAATTACCCATTTGTCTATATTAGCCTATAATCAAATCACATCCCAAGAACCCGTCTCATTATTTTTAAATTCGTGTTATTTGTTATTGTTGTAGTTGATAGTTAAAACGAAAAGACCCTTATTTGACATTCGTGTCACCCTTAACTTGAATTATGGTTTTAATTGTAAATGTCTATTCCTATGATTCACTTGAACATATTCATATTTTGCTATTGAATCTTAAACACATACCACTTCCTGTGGGATTTGACCCCAACTCATTTAGTTGGGATATTATACTGACTAATGATCGTAGACGCTTAGAACTGGATTAAGTGTCGTTGATAACGTTAATCAAAATGGCACCGCTGCCGGGGAGTGGTGTTGCTTAAGATTCTTTTGTTTAAGTTGAATTTTGTTCTCTTTAGTTATAGTTGAATCTAATTATTTTCAGTTTGGTTTTTTTGTGTTGCTTTTTTAGCAAAAAATAAAGGAACATGTCTTGTAGCAACGACAAACCAATGGACCAATCTTCTTTGAAAATGATGATGCTTGGGGATAACATCCTAAGTTTCAGTAAATTGGAGAGTGAGTCAGATTGTGAGTTGTGGAAACAGTTTAAGGATCTCTTGCAGCATTGCCCAACTCATGAAATTCTAGAAAAGATGCTTCTATAATGCTTCTATAGATTTCTTGGTCCCGTATATAGAAGCACAGCTGATCAACTCTTTTCGGGTTGTTTGATACAACAACCCTATGAAACAGTAGCCCAACTCCTTGATGGCATTATTAAGACCAACAAGGAGACAGAAAAAGACCAAGAATTTGTCGTATTGTTGACTCAGCTGGATTTCTTGGCCATGAAAGTCATAGAATTGGCGGTAATGTCTAAAAAGAAAGGACAGGTACATCCCCTCTCACGAGCATTGAAGGACAAAGAAGTAATAGGGTGGGCAAATTGAAGAGGTCCTGTCACTCATTCTAGACAAAGTCAAAGAGCACGACCAAGTGTTGGAGGAGATACAGGAGAATGTCTTGATGCAAAATCAGATGACAACCTCTTATTCCATGTTCATTCAGCTACTAGAGTCCAAAATGGACCAAGTGTTGTCCTGTCTCTACCCACAACCTAAAAAGGTGTTTCCTTGTGATACTAGGACAAAACCCAAGGAATGAAACCTAAGAAGGGACTTGTGTCGTGCCACAACGTTAACTAAGGCACTTCTTGGGAGGCAACACATGGTTTTATCACTTTATTTTTGTTTTAGAAATAATCGTGTGATGATTTTGTAGGTTGAAATGTTGAATGTGTTTGAAAAGTGCAAGTTGGCGAGCTAAATGTACAATCGGAGACTCACCGAAGAGGTCGGCGAGACCGACTTGCACTGTCATTGGACTCAGGACATCTTAAAATTTTAGTCTGTAGAACTCGGCGAGCTTAGGAGCAGCTTGGTGAATCACCGACAAGGTCGGCGATCATGACTTTGTTCCCTGTTTAGACCCCGACATTAACTGGAGGTCCTGTAAAACTCGGTGAGGTAATTATCCACTCGGTGTGCCGCCGAGTGGGTCGGTGAGCAAAACTTATGTCGCTGAATGGGAGAGAACTCGACAGATTTTAAAGGCCAATTGTCCAAAAGTTCAAATTCTTTCACATTCCCTCACTTTTCAACTTTCCCAACTCACACCAAAATAGTTTTTCCTATATTTTTTTGTTTTTATCTCGTCTTAGTGGTCATTTGTGTGTTCGGAGTTGGATTCTTTGCCGCCTTTACAACTTGATTATTTGGCTTCTAAGGTTAGTTTTCCGAACCCCAAACTTTAAATTAGTAATTTTTACTCATTTGCAATTGTTCTTATCTTAGTGCTATGTGTTGGGCCTCTCTTATCGTAATCATATGCTTGAATGTCTTTTTTAATTTAAATATCATGCCTATAATGCCTTTAATGTTAAATTAATGAATTTTTCGTGTTTAAAAGCGATTAAAATCATTGGGTGTTGCGTAAATGTTATTGGGTCTAGTCCGGTGAAGTCTAAGTAACCCACATTTGTGCCAAATGATGTAATTTCCCCAATGATAGAGCGGTTGACGTCATTCTTAAGGGTAAAGTCATCAAATGGCCTAATTTAGCGAAACTGGGAGAAGTCTGAGTATCCCGGGGGCATGTGTGTAATGGGTCTTGGTTTAATTGAATGGGTGCATGTTTTGATTTTACTATCGCAGGCTGTGGGGTTAAATTTTGAAGTTTGGGTTGAGAGTAGGCACATTGAGCCGTTTGGCAAGCTGGGTCGAGCTTGCCAAACCACTCGGCAGTTCGCCGAAACACCCTAGATCTCCTTTAATTTCATGCTTAATCTTGAGTTAGGTTCTGTAACTTTTAGCGAGAAGCCTAATTTTTCCGAGTGCACTCGACGACTCACCAAAAGTCCTTCTTGATTGCCCTTTCTGCTCCCCTATCCCCTAAAATGCACTGTAACTTTTGGCAGGCTAAACCTTGCTCACTGATAGGCCCTTCCCATCGCCGATATGCCAAATTTTCTGGGAATTTTTGAGCCAATCCTTTCAGCGAGCCTAATCTGGCTCACTAAAGTAATTCGATGACTCGCTGATCGGTTCAGCGAGTCTGTCTGCAACTATTTTTTTGCAAGTTTGTGTGATCCATTTCTAACTCTTGTTGATATTTTTGCAGATATGGCTAGGACTAACCTTAACATGCCACCCCATAAAAGAGCACGGGGTATTGTGATCAATGAAGGGGGAGAAAATCCTCCTAAAATGGGAAGGACAGAGCCTTTAAAGGGAGGAAAGGGCAAAGGAAAAAGGCTCGCATCTAAGGTTCCGAAGCACAACTCTGGCAGAAAGGGAGAAGCCTTTAACTCCCAAGTTGTATTTTCCTAGCCGGAGGATGACCAACCATTACAATCCCAGAGAGTAGAGATTCGTCCTAGAACTCGTCCTGACTCAGCTAGTCCCAACAACCTCCTCTCGAGCAGATACTGTTCCAACTTTGGCACCTCATGTGGGTCTAGTACCACTAGTAGTTCCTCGTCCATGAATACTTAACAGATTGAAAGTCGATGGGTTGCGAATGATTCTTGAGGAGAAGCTATTTTCTAAAGAGGGTCTAAAGGGTAGATACTCCATAGTGCGGGACACCCTCTATTTCCACTGGTTCAAGCAGTTCACTAGGACTTGAGGCCCCTACATTCCTACATGGATCCAGGAGTTTTATACTGCATACGGGGAGCTGGTGCCTAAGGGGAAGAAGAAGGTCAGTTCCTTTAGACTGGGAAGTTGGTCATGGTTAGGGTGAAGGAAGTCGGGTGCAGTAGTGATCACATTAACACTATGCTTGACAGGGCTCTAGGTGCTACACTGGCATATGAGGTTCGTCTTACTACTCAGTCCCTGGATGACTTGAAGGGCTAGATTGCACCGTTGATTTCTGACACCATCCCGAGGTGGATCGAGGTAGGGGTCCCCATCGAGAAGATGGACCTAAATATTGCCGCTTATTGTTTGTTTGGTTTTATCAGCAGCACCATCATGCCATCCCAGAATGAGTCTATCCTCTGCACACTAAGGCGGCCTGCCTTGGGTCGATCATTTCCAAGAGGAGCATCAACATGAGACTTATTATTGAGAAGGAGATGGCCATGAGGGCCAAACAGAGGCAAACTTCCCTTCCATTAATGGTGCTGATCACAGAGTTATGTCGGCGTGTTGGAGTCCCCAAGGATGCGACTAGAGATATTGGGGTTACCCCTTCATCCTCCACTAATATTTGGCGTATTGAGGTTGATTACACTCAGGAGGAGGCCGACATGAGGAGAGAATCCCCGGTATATTCATCTCCATAGGCATTGACTCTATACCTACATAGGCATCTTTTCCTACTCCGGCCTTCTGGTACATCTGCTCCCACTTGTTCCTCCTAGGCCCATGGTACCTCTACTGCAACTCAGCCCAATAGGATTACCCAGGCTATGTTCGTGAAGACGGGGAACCTGACCTCTTTGGCTGATGTGAGGGGTACCCGACTAGAGGCATCTGTCCTATGGATTATTGAGGGTGTCATCACTGTTGTACTGATCCCTCCTCCGAAATTCGATTGATGATTTGACAGCAAGAGTCGCCACTTGTGAGAGCAGACATGGGGAGTCTTCTGAAGTTACGACTATGAAAGCCAAAGTGGTAGACCTGAGGAAGGATGTAAACTATCTCAAGTTTACAGACTTCACTTCACTATTGGGGAAAGCAAATGATGTAGAAGTCCTAGAGACTTCTGAGATGCCTCCAGAAACCACCATTGACGTACATAGGGATGGCATAACAACTGATGAGTCAGAGACAGAGACCGACGAGGATCAGATAAAGGTGAGAGAGGAGAGCATATATGGAGACCTGCCAGATCTATAATAGATGATTGTACAGTCAGTGATCCAGGCATCACTGACAGAGACATCCATGGCAACTTCTAGTGGATCCGGTACTGTTGATGTGACTCCGAGCACTGATGCCCAGAGTGATGCACCGGGCATTAATGCCCTGACAAATGGAGCGACTGTTTAGACAAATTTTTTTGCCTTCCTCTCTGTCTTATTTTGTTGACTTTCTGGATATTTTCACTCATTTTAGGACAAATTGCATTTGTTTGTGGTGTGGTGAGGTATTTCCATACCTACCTCTTGTTTTGATGATATTATTTGTATATATTGGGTTTTGTGTTATAAATTGGGGTTTGGCACTATTTTATGGATATTTGAGCTTGTGGCTCCTTGGTTTAATTGTAAACTAATTTTGGAGCCTTCCGAAAACCACCTCTTAATTGTGTTTGAATGTGGCCGTTCTCTTGCAAATTTGATTATCAGTCTTGATGAATACCGATGACTTGAATAGTGCTAATAATCGAACAAACATAAATGTGCGGCTGTGATGAGGCCTAATGAAATTGCATAAGAAATATGTGAACTTTTTGCATCTCGTTGTGACTAGCCGTTTATTAAATTGAGTTTCTTGTGATGAACATTGCACACTAGCCACAGTGTGGAGTCTTGTTTGTCATTGGTGTCAATGCCTTCTGTGATGAGCTTACCGTGAACCATGTTTGATGACACCTAGAATTTTCCCCTTGGTCCGGTTGACCAAGTGATGTGAGCTCTTGAAATGATCTTAGGCAACAAGTTTAAAAAGTGAAAAAATTTAACATTCTACCTCTTTTGTGGCCTACCTTGTGAGTGTGTGAACTTTGCTTGAGCACCTTTTGAGCCTTAGCCTTTCCTTGGATGAAACATGATGAAAATGTGACTTTTCTTTATCCCTTCACCCTTAATCGTCATGGAATGTGGTTTTTGTGAATAGCTAATTTAGGCCAAAAGCCTAAGTTGGGGGTGTGGTGAAAAGAGAAGCTAAATCAAGAAGTGCAAAGAAATCCCCTTTGACCCATGGTTTTTAGAATGATGGAACCCTTCCATATGAAAAAAAGAGAAGAAGAAAGAAAAACAAAAGGAATGAAAAAAATGGTGAAATAAAGTTGCAAAAGAAAAAGGGGTGTCCAAAGTTTAATAGAAAGTGAATAATGGGGTGACTTTTTAGCATGAATGAGAATGATGAAGAAAAGGAAAGAAAGTGTTGGTCATACCACATTTCATGAGGATAACAACCATTGACCCTAAATGACCATATCTTTACCCTCAGCCCCATTATAAGACTTGAAAAGACCTTTTTGATCTTGAGTTAGCTGAAGCAAGTGTTAGTTAGAAAATAAGGGTAAACCTATGTGTGGAGTCATGCATGTTGTCATCTTTCTGAGTGTGAGTGTTGATGATAATTCCTGAGCTATAAATTGTTGAACCATTGTGTGTGTATATGGAATCATTCTTTGTGTGAGGGCATTTGAATACCTTTGTTGAGCTTGAACTTGCATTTGAAAGAAGTATGATGAACTTGAGAATCTTTGGTACTGGTGAGTCACAACTTGAATCTTTGAGTGCACAATTGATCTTTCCATGAATAAGTTGAATCTTGTCGTGTGCATCCATGATTGAGTCTTGTGTAGCACTGTTTGAGGCATCCTTTTTGAATTGCTGAACTTGAATTTTACTTGAGGACAAGAAAAATTTAAGTTAGGGGTGTTTATAAGTCCTCAATTTGGACACGTTTAGGGCTTTATTTGGATAGATTTAGTGTCCTCAAATGCTTATTTTGTGCCAATAACTGATGTAAAACCCTTGATTTCTAGGTATTTGGATTGAGGAACAAAGCATGGACACTAACTTGAAAAAGGAATGAAGTGAGCTGGAAGAGGGAAGAAATGAAGGCCTGCTAATCGCCGAGTTCGTTTGGCGAGTCGCCGAATGGCCACTATCTCACCTAAAGTTCCAGTGGCTAAGCCCTGAAGGAGAAAATCAAGTTGAAGAGGGAAAATAGCAGTCGGTGTGTCACCGAGTGGTTCCGCGATGAACTGTTGGATCGCCCAAATTTACAGAACTTAAGGATACTGAAGGCCAAAGCAAAAAGGCAATGAAACTGATCAAAGGAAGGATCGCCGAGCTGATCACCGGGCCCGACTTACTCCGACGAATGGCCATTCGTGGCATATTTTTGGCGACTATAAATACGTCTTTGAACATAACCTTTTATCATAATCTTAGAATTAATTTTTAGATTTTCAGTTTTGAACTCTGAGTTTTGAGACCACTTTTCCTTAGCTTTGAGAATTGAAGTTTCCATTTTTGAGAAATTGGAAGTGGGTCTTTGAGATTCTTCAATTTGGACCTTTGTAAAGATGAAATTAATCTTACCCAGTTGATGGAAACACAATTTGGTAACGATTTCGAACTTTTTATGATGCCTAGCTAAAACCCCAATTCTTTGGGTGTGATGATGATTTAGCTTATGGGTATTGCTAATTGTTAATTTAAAAATATTGTTTAAAAGTGATTTCAATTAGTAATTGTGGTTAAAATTAAAGAATTGTAGTTGCAAATGTAGTCCTACCGTCGTGTTTATGGCTTGCTCGAGAGAGCGGTTTTAAAACCAAGATTACTGAATTGATGGTCTGTGGGTATTGGGTTTTCATGGGTTCAACTTGAGAGAGTGAATCCTAAACCTTTTCCGCACATTCAACTTGAGAGAGTGAATAGACTAAAGTGTAGGTTGTTCTTATTCACTTGCGTGTTAGTGTTCGAGAGAAACCAACTTGAATTGGCGTAAATTATTCAATAGAAAATTTATCCCCACTAAAGTCTAGCTTATTCACTGCTTTTGAACTATTTACTAACAGTTGCAATGAACCATTTGTCTATATTAGCCTATAATCGAATCACATCCCAAGAACCCGTCTCATTATTGTTAAACTTGTGTTATTTGCTATTTTTGTAGTTGATAGTTAAAACTAAAACCCCCTTATTTGACATTCGTGTTACCCCTTTACTTGAATTACGTTTTTAGTCATAAATGTGTATCCCTATGATTTTACTTGAACATATTCATATTTTTCTATTGAATCTTAAATACGTACCACTCCTTGTGGAATTTGACCCAAAATCATTTAGTTGGGTTATTATATTGACTAATGATCATAGACGCTTAGAAGTGGATTAAGAGTCTGTAATAACGTTAATCAATGACCCATAAGATCATTTTTGGAAACTTTAGAAATTACCATTTTATCACTCTTGTTTGTTACCCCGACTCATGTTGGATCAGTATATAAGACTAATTTTATAATTAGATCTAAAAGGTATGATTTTTGTTAGTTTTAAAGTATTGGAGATTATTGATATGATATAAGTTATTGTAGTAAACATCTGAATCTACGAGTCTCGAAAAGGAATTATGTCAGTTCCATCATATCTTGAATGTCAAATTTTGTGTAGGAAAGTTAGTTTATTGCAACTTTAACGATTGTCAAGTTAGTTTATTGCGACTTCAACGCGAGTTAGGTCAAAGAGACCTCAAATCTATGTTTGGATGTTTCCATTAAGTCTGAAATATCAAATTTCATAGGGCAGCGTATCTTATATGTGTGCACGGGATTTTGAACAAATTCGAGCATCCATTTAAAGGATTTTTAGTCTTGAATTTTTTTCATTGTTGTTTTATTATCTAATGCGATGTTCATCATAGTCCCTGATCTTCTTCCCTAATTGCGTTTGTGTTTTAAGTTGTGTATCACGATCGCGGGATGTCTATGGGATTGCGTAGGGCTAAACTCTTGGGCGTTGCGATTGCGTGGCCCTTGTCGCGATTATGAAAGCTAATTAATTAGTTAACCATCTCTTCTCTCTGATATTGCGTGGAAGGGGCTATGATTGCATAATATAAGTTAGCTAGCAGATATTTAATTCTTAACATCAAGATTTTTTCCTCATTTCACCATTTTTTAACTTTGAAAACTCTTGGAAGGCATTTTTAAAGAGGAATTTCAAGGTTAATCGTTTGGTTAAGTGAATTTAACCCCAACCCTTCATTTCCCATTTATTGTTTCATAATTTTTGCATTAAATTCATGTTTTTGAATTCAAACGTAGAGAGTTCTTCATGAAAATGGTGTTTTAAGAAAATTGGAGTTTCTAGTATGTTTTAACTCGTTCTCTGATTTGATTTCACTTGTGATTTCGTAATTCATTGGGTATTATGATTTTCCATAAAAAATCTAGAAAATAACCTTGGCCTACATGAATGAGTTCTTTGGGTCGATTCGAAGTCGATTTCCAAAATTAGCATCATGGGTATCAATGTTCATGTTTTGTTATAAAGATTCTGCATTTGATTAGATTTTGTGGACTCGGAGGCTCATCGTATAGGGAAAGCTTGATTAGTCTGAGATTCCGACTAATTTAGGGCTTTATTTGTATCGATTTAATTTTCGCAAATGCGTATTTTTCGCCAATCACTCATGTAAAATCTCGATTTCCAGGCACTTGGATTGAGGAACAAAGCAAGGACACTAATTTGCAAAAAGGAACGAAGCAAGATGAAAGAAGGAAAAAAAGAGAGCCTGGAGATCGCCAAGTCCATTTGGCGAGTCGCCAAGTGGCCATTTGACCGCCTAAAGTTCTAGTGTACCAAGCCATGAAGGTAGGAACCGAGTTGGCAATGGAAAGAAGCAGTCTACAGATCGCCAAGTGATTGCACAATGCAGTGTTGAATCGCCCAAAGTTACATGCCTGGAGGATGCTGAAGGCCAAGGCAGAAAGGTGATGGAATTGACCAAAGGGCGGGTCGTCGAGTGGATTGGCAAGCCCGACTTGCTTTGCCAAGTGACTCTTTGTAGCACATTTCTGGCCACTATAAATACGTTTCTGAATATTTAGTTTTGGATCTTTTATCTAATCTTATAATCATACTTTCATTCATAGCGAATTTTGAGTATTGAGACATGTTTTCCGTAACTTTAAAGAATTGAAATTTTTGACTTTTGAGAAATTGAAAGTGGGTCTTTGAGATTCTTCAATTTGTACCTTTGTAAAGACAAAATCAATCTTACCAAGTTGATGGAAACTCAATATGGTAACAATTTTTATCTTTTTATGATGACTAGCAAATACCCCAATTCTTGGGTGTGATTATGTGATTATGGGCTGATTTAGTTTATGAGTATTGTTAATTGTTAGTTCAAATGCTGTTTAGAAGTGATTTCAATCATTAATTGTGGTTTAATTTAAGAATTGTAGTTGCAAATGCAGTTCTACTTTTGTGTTTTTGGCTTGCTCGAGAGAGAGATTTTAAAACCAAGATTATTGATTAATGGTCTATGGGTATTGGGTTGTTATGGGTTCAGCTCTAGAGAGTGAATCCTAAACTATTTTCCATATATTCAGCTCGAGAGAGTGAATGGACTAAAGTTTGTGATGCTCTTATTTTGCATTCTTGTCGGTGTTCGAGAGAAATTGACTTGATTCGGGGTAAATTGTTCAAGTGAAAGTTTACCTCCTTTATACTCTAGCTTATTCACTAATTTACAACTATTTTCTAATAGTTTCAATTACCCATTTGTCTAGATTAGCCTATAATCGAATCACATCCTAAGAATCCGTCTCATTATTGTTATTTTCATGTTATTTGTTGTTGATGTAGTTGATAACTAAAACCAAAACCCCCTTATTTGACATTTGTATCACACCCTAATTGGAATTATGTTTTTATTCAAAAATGTCTATTTCTATGACCGATTTAAGCATATTCAAACTTTACTATTGAATCTTAAACGCGTACCACTCCCTGTGGGATTCGACCCCATCTCATTTAGTTGGGTTATTAAACTGATTAACGATCGTTTACGCTTAGAATTGGATAAAGTGTCTTTGAAACGTTATTAATCAAAATAGCGCCGCTGCCGGGGAGTGGTGTTGGTTATGATTCTTTGGTTAAGTTGAATTTTGTTCTTGTTAGTCATAGTTGAATCTACTTTCTTTTATTTTTGGTTTGTGTGTTGCTTTTATAAACAGAGGAAATAAGTGTCAACAGAAGCAATGGTAGCCAAGTGGGCCACCAAGATGACATTGGCAACGTCAATAATGTCAATGAGTGGAATGTTAATGACCCTCATCTAATGGGTGGAATTGGTTCCATTCGCTTGCCACCGACTAAAGGGTATGTTGTTTTCCATATTACAAGTACCATGTTGCATCTCTTGCAATTGAAAGGGTTGTTTGGTGGATTGGCTCATGAGGATCGCCATTAGCATATAAGAAATTTTGTTGATGTTTGCCGACCGTTCTCCTTCAAGAACATATCCCAAGAGTCGGTCCGATTGAGGTTGTTCCCATTTTCTTGAATGGGAGAAACATGTAAATGGTTGGCTCAGTTGCTAAGAGAGTCAATCACTTCGTGGGAAGAGCTTGTCACCACATTTCAAGTGCGATTTTTGCCTCATTTGAATATGATGACACTTTGGGACATCATCCAAAGCTTCAAGCGTTTGGAGGGTGAGCCAATTCATGAGACTTGGCTACGATTCAAGAAGTTGGTGCTGCAATGCCCAACTCATGGTTTGCCCTACAACGTTTTGTTGCAATATTTTTACCGAAGCCTTGATTCGGTGAACAAGAATGTAGCTGACCAACTTTCTCTGGGAGGTTGGATGCAACAACCTTACATTATAACAGCCCAACTTTTGGATGGTATGACCATAATTAATCGGGCTTGGTACACCGGCGAAGATCAGGCCTCCCCTCTCACGTTTAAATTGATGAAGGAGCGGCTTGACAAAGACCAAGAAAGGGATCTGAACATGGCAAAAATAATGACACAACTTGAAATTTCCAAACATATCATAGGAGGTGGTGCTAGAAGTGTCAATGTTGTGGGTGTCTGTGCGTAAACCCCGAAGAGGCCAAGTTTGAAACCTTGTATAATGAAGAGATGAACTTCCTCACCAACCAAGGTGGAGGTTTTCGTGCTAACTACCCAAGGCAGGGTGGTAACCAAGGTTGGAAAAGGGAGGAAGGCTAGAGAGATCGTTATAGAGAATGTACGGATCGTAACCCCACTTGGAAGGAAAAAGATGGGGAGAAGGATAGGTATGTTCCTTCCCACGAGTGCCAAAAGCCCAAAGATTCTGAGGGTGGCTGGTCTAAAGATATGCTCTCTCGTATTCTCAACAAGGTTGAGGGGTATAATAAAATTTTGAAAGAGATGAAGGAAGATGTGTTGACCCTTTGCCAGACGGTTATTTCTTACTTTGTCTTTATAAAATAGTTGGAGACCCAGATGGATCAGATCTCGTCTCATTTAAATCCGAGACAAAAAGGGGGGTTGCCTAGTGACACTATGGCCAACCCCAAGAATGAAGTTTGAGTGAGGACTTGCGTCGTGCCACGACGTTAACTAAGGCGCTTCTTGGGGGGGAACCCAAGTTTTCATTTGCTTTCTTTTTGTTTTTGAAATAATCGTGGGTTGATTGTCTAGGTTAAAGTGTGGAATGTGAGGAAAAGTATAAGTTGGTGAGCTAGATGTCCAGTCAGTGACTCACCGAAGAATTTGGCGAGCCCGACTTGGAAAAGTATAAGGTTGGAGTTTGTAAACCTTAGCCATCCCGAGAGTAAATCGACGTGCCACCGAATAGGTCAACGATCGTGACTTTGTCCACCATTTGGATCCCCAGTTTAACTGGAGGTCCTGTAAAACTCAATGAGGTAAGTGCTCACTCGGCGTCGCCGAGTGGGTCAACGAGCAAAATTAAAGTTGTCGAAAGGGCGAGAACTGGAAGGTTTTAAAGGACAAAGGTTAAAAAGTTTAAACTCTTCATATTCCCTCACTTTTAAACTTTCCAAAATCACACCCGAACTATATTTTTCTATATTTTGCATTATTACCGCTTGTTAATCATTGATTATTTGTTCAGAGTTTGATATCTTTGCCGCCTAACATTTCAACTTATTTATTTGGCATTAAAGATTGGTTTTTCTGAAATCCCGAACTCGTATTTAGAGATTTTTACTCATTTGCAATTCTGTTGATCTTAGTGAAGTGTGCTAGACCTCTCTGATTTCATTCTTTTTGTGCTGGTGTTCATGTGTCCCTGTTTTAATTTGAATATCTTGCCTCAAATGCCAATATTATTGGTTTCCTAAATTTTGTTCTTAGAAATTGGTCTAAATTGTTGGGTTGTGCTAAATTTCTAATGGGTCTAGTCGGGTGAAGTCTGAGTAAACTGCCCTTGTGCCAAATGACGTGCTTTGCACAATGATGGAGCAGTTGACATCATTCTTAAGGGCTAAAGTTGTCAAATAGCCAAATTTGGTTAAACATGGAGAAGTCTAAGTGTCCCGGGGGCATGAGTCTTATGGGCATAAGTCTAAATAAGTTAGTGTATGGTTTGATTTTATTTTCGAGGGCTGCGGGGTTGATTTTTGAAGATGGGGTTGAAAGTAGGCACGTTAGGCAATTTGGCGACCTGGGTCAAGCTCGCCGAACCACTCGGTGGTTCACCGAATGCTCTTTAATTGCCTTTAATTTCAGGCTAATCTTGAGTTTTGGTTTTGTAACTTTCGCCGAGAAGCCTAAAATTGCCAAGTGCACTCGGCGACTCGCCGAAAGTCTACTTTGATTGCCATTTCTTCACCCTTAACCCCTAAAATACACTGTAACTTTAAGCGGGCCTGTCCTTGCTCGCTGATTGTTGTCGGCTATTCGTCGAAAGGCCCCTTCTATCGCCAACATGTTAATTTTGATGAGAATTTTTTAGCCGATCCTTTCGGTGAGCACTACCTGGCTCCCCAAACTGACTAAGCTGACTTGCCAATCGTTTTGGTGAGTCTATTTGCAACTTTTCTTGAAATAAAGCTAACTCATTTTGATGTTTTTTGCAGATATGGCTAGAACCAACCTCGACATGCCGCCTCGTAAAAAAGCACACTGCATAGTTATAAATGAATGGGAAACTAATCCATCTAAAAAAGGAAAGATGGCACCTCCTAAGGGAGGCAAGGGAAAACACAAGAAGCCAACATATGAGGTTTCAGAGCACAACTGTAGCAACGAGGGTGAGTCCTTTGACTCCCAAGCTGAATTATCAGAGCTGGAGGATGACCAGCTACTATAATCCTGGTGCGCGAAGATTTATTCTAGGTCCCGTCCAGACTCATTGAGGGTCCCAACAACCACATCTCCTACAGATGATACTGTGCTAGCTCCGAAACCGACTGTGTCCCAGTGCCACTAGTAGAGATTCCTCCTCCCAGGCTACTCAACAGATTAAAAGTTGATCGATTGCGGACCATTCTTGAGGAGAAGTTTCTTTCTACAGTGGGCCTAGATTGCAAATACTCCAGGGTGAGAGAGACACTCCATTACCATCACTTTGAGTAGATTACTAGGCCCGAGGCCCCTATATTCCTACATGGATCCAAGAGTTTTACTCGGTATATCGTGACCTGGTCCCTCAATGCAAGAAGAAGTCCAACAATTTCAAACCGATGGATTCCATTATGGTACGAGGGACATTAGTGCACTGTAGCCGTGATCACATTAATGCGGTATTTGATAGATAGTTAGTGTTTGACTACTCAAATTTGTCTATCACTACAAAGCCCTTGGATGAGCTCAAGGACTGACTAGCTCCCCTAATCTCTGACACCTCCCCAAGGTGGATTGAGGCTGGAGCTTCGATAGGGAAGAAGGAATTGAATGTAGTTGCACAATATTGGTTTGGATTCATCAGCAGCTCCATTTTGCCATCTCAGAACGAGTCCATCCTAAGGCTCCCTGCCTCAGGTCGATTATATCCAGGAAGAGCATTGATATGGGACTCATCATATAGCAGGAGATGGCCATGAGGGCCAAGCAGAGATAGACGTCCCTTCCATTCTCGGTGCTGATTACAGAGTTGTATCAGAGTGCTGGAGTTCCTCATGATGAGATGAGAGATATTGAGGTCACTCTTACATCCTCCACAGACATCCGGTGTATAGAGGTCGAGTACACTTGGGAGGACGCAGACAAGAGGAGAGCAGCCCCAGTAGATGTTTCCCCAGAGGTAGATATTGACTATATACCTGCAGAGGCACCTTTGTCTACTCCAGCTTTCGGGCCTTCAGCTATTTCTACTTCCTCCCAGACTCTTGGTACATCTACAGCTCCCCAGCCGACCAAGATCACTCAGGCCATGATACTGAAGATGGCACACTTATCCCATTCTGATGATGTGAGGACTTGTCGATTGGAGGTTGTGTTACCATGGATGATTGAGAGTGCTATCCTAGCTGCACTACCTCCCCTACGAACATCTATTGACACTCTCACATAGAGAGTTGAAACTTGTGAGAGTAGACATGGGGAGACTTCAGAGGTAACAACTTTGAAAGTTGAGGGTGCAGATCTGAGGAAGGATATGGACTACTTGAAGTCCACAGACTTCACTTCACTTCTGGAGGCAGGTGGTGATGTGGATGCCCCGACGACTTTTGAGATTCGTCCAGCCACCACCGGAGATGTACAACGGGATGACATAGCTGCTGATGTTTTGGAGGCAGAGGCCGATGAGCAGCCAGTAGAGATCCCAGAGGAGACCATCTATAGGGACCTGCCTGACCTGGAGGAGACGATTGTACAATTATTGATTCATACATCGCTGACAGAGACATCTCTGGCAGGCCTTAGTGGATCGAGTGCTGCTGATTTGACTCCGGGCACTGATGCCCAAGTTCAGAGTGTTGCACCAGGCACTGATGCCCCGACAGACGGAGCGATTGTGTAGAAATGATCCATCATTACGTCCTTCTCTGTCTTCTTTTATTAATTTTTAGTACTTTATTACATTTGAGGACAAATTGCTTTCTGTTTGTAGTTAGATGAGGTATTTCCATACCTACCTCTTATGATTATTAATTTTGTTTATATATTGGGTTTTGTGCTATATATTGTGGTTTGGCACTGTGTTGTGGATATTTGAGCTTGTGGCTCCTTATTTTAATTGCAAGTGTTTTTTGGACCATTCTGAAATATTTTGCCACATCTTGATTTTGTTGAATGTGGTTGTTCTTATGCAAATTTGACTGTCGATCATGATCAATACTGATGACTTGAAAAGTGCTCTCAATCGAACGAAAATGAATGTACGGCTACAATGAGGCCAAATGAGGTTGCATAGGCAATATGTAAACTTTTTCCATCTCGTTGTGACTAGCTGATTATCAAATTGACTCTCTTGTGATGAACAATGCACACTAGAGAAAGTGTGGAGTCTTGTTTGATATTGGTGCCAATGCCTTGTTTGAAAAGGTAAATCAAAAAGTGCAAAGAAGTCCTACTTACCCTTGGTATTAAGAAAGATGGAACCCCTCCATACAAATAAAAGAAGAGAAAGAGAAAAGAAGAATGAAAAAGAAAAAGAACGAAAAAAAATTAAAATAAAGTTGTGAAAGTGAGAAATAAAATAGGGTGTCCGGTATTCCATGGAAAGTGAATAATGGGGTGAATTGTGAGCATGAATTAGAATGATGAAGAAAAGGAAAGAAAGTGTTGTTCAAACCACATTTTATGAGGATAGCAGCCATTGAGCCTAAATGACCATACCTTTACACTCATCCCCGTTTCAAGCCTTGAAAATATATTTTTGATGTTGAGTGATCTGAAACATGTGTTGATTGGAAAATAAGCATAAACTTATGGGTGAAGTCATGCATGTGTTCATCTTTGTGAGTGTGAGAGTTCTTTGTGATTCTGGAACTATAAAGTGTTGGGTAGTTCTTCTTACGGACCTTAAGTTGTTTGGAAGGTGAAGCTATGACCTTACCCTGCTACATCAACACACAACCGAGGTTGACCCTGGATGCATCACAATATACCGCATAACCATTTGAACCATCTTTTAGAGTCAAGACAACAGTCGTGATATGAAAGGGAGATTTGGGAGAGAAATATGTGGGAGTGATCTAAAATAGAAAATGGGAATTATTAGGAGTGATGTGAAGGGTGGGATTTAATGGGAGATTATGGTGTAATTAGATGGTTTTAAAACGGTTAGTTAAAGGTGGGAAATGGGGGGTGTTTTAAAACATGAAAGGTTTTTATTTTGATTGGGTCCGGGTCTGGTCGACTGTAAGCCTAACCTGGACCTACGCTACTCGATCGACGGTCGGTGGGTCAACCTATGGTCCGTCGATGGGTACCGTGGTTCACTCCAACACTTGGTAAAAATCAAAAAATATACCTTGGATCTACGGATTCCATCTACGGTCCGTGGATAGACTGACAGACTGTTTATGGGACCCGTAGACCACTGCAACAACTAAATTTTTGTAGAATTTTACTTCTCTTCCCTGCACATGTAGCATAGTACAGGACTTCCTATTTACATTTTCTGGACACTTTTTAGGCACGGACCCTATATATATATCTAGCTAACACTAAAACTAAAAATTAACAAACATCTATCTAGAAAACTGCAAATTTAAGAAAAACTCCCCATGTCGAAAAGAAATTCCTATAGTTGGCTAGATTGTACATCTTGGGTTGTCTTCCAAGCAATGCTTGATTTAACGTCGCGGCACGAAGCAGACACCTTGGTTACTAAAACTTTACCAACATCGCATTCCTCTATCACTTCATTGACACTCTCAAATTTCCCAAAGTAGATCTTTATTTTCTGATGGTTTACCTTGAATCTCGTTCCTTCCTTTTTCTCGAGTTCAATACTCTATGTGGAAATACTTGAGTTACTTTGAATGGCCCGGTCCACTTGGACTTGAGCTTGCTTGGAAACAAGAGCAACCTTGGGTTGAATTAGAGCGCCAAATCACCGGCAACACACTCACGCTTATCAATTTTCTGATCATGGTAATTCTTCATCTTCTTCTTATACAAGTCAGAACTTTCATATGCTTTTAGGAGAAACTCATCAAGCTCATTCATGTCACTCCTTCTTTGACTCGATACGGCGCCCTAATCCAAATTCAATTTCTTCAGCGCTCAGATTGCTTAATGCTCTAGCTCTATAGGAAAAATGACAAGACTTCCCATATTCAAGTTGGTAGGGGGACATACCTAAATGAGTTTTGAATGCAGTGCGATAAGCCCATAGATCATTATCAAGCCTCCTTAACCAATCAGTTCTCTTTGCATTTAAGGTCTTTGCAAGAATTTTCTCTATCTCACGATTCGACACTTCAGCTTACCCGCTAGACTGTGAATGATACGGGGTTGCTATGTTGTGGTGAACACCATACTTCTCAAGCAACACTTAGAACAACTTATTACAAAAGTGAGAACTTCAATTGCTTATGATTTCCCTTGGTGTACCACATCCGGAGAAGATATTATTTTTCAGGAATGCGGTGACATTTTTTCCCTCATTGTTTGAATGCGCGACTACTTCCACACATTTTGATACTAGTCAACCGCCACAAGAATATACTTCATCCCATTCGAACTCACACACTGACCCATGAAGTCAAGACCCCAAACATCAAAAATCTCAATCACTACTATTGGGTTCTTTGGTAGTTCTTGTTTTTTTGAAATTCCTCCACGTTGGTAACGATCACAGGACTTGGTAAATCATGATCATCTTGGTGGATGGTAGGCCAGTAATACCCACACTACAAAATTTTTTCGGCAGTTCGGCTACCTTTATGGTGCCCACCAATAGGCGGAGAATGTCACGCCTCTAATATACTTATCATCTCAACCTCGGGCACACACCGATGAATAATCCCATAAGCACAACCACGAAACAAGTAAGGCTCATCCCAGAAGAATTTCTTCTCATCAGACATAAACTTTTTCCTTTGGTGAAATGACAAATCCGATGGAACCAAATCGCTTGCCAAGTAGTTAGCAAAACTGCGAACGAAGGGATAAGATCATAAGAAGCAGCTAATACATGTTCATTAGGGAACAAATCATTAATCTCAACTCTATCCTCTAGCTTGATCATAGCTTTCTCCTCTAGTATGGACAAGTGATCAACAACTTGATTTTTTGTTCCCTTTCTATCCTTTACCTCATAATTGAACTCTTGCAGTAGGAGCGCCCATCTAATCAACCTTGGTTTTGCTTAATTTTTATCCATCAAATACCTCGATGCAAAATGGTTAGTATGCACTATGACCTTAGTACCAAGAAAGTAGGATTTAAATTTCTCAAATCCAAACCACCGCAAAGAGTTCCTTTTTTGTCACCGTATAGTTCTTTTAAGCCACATTCAGAGCTTCGCTTACATAGTAAATCAGATGAAGAATTTTTTCTCTCCTCTGTCCCAATACCACACCAAGCACCACCCCACCAGCATCACACATCACTTCAAATGGTTGCCCTTAATCCAGTGAAATAATTATAGCTGCCGAAGTTGACTTTTCTTTCAACTCTCCAAATGCTCTCATACAAGCATCATTAAAATCAAACTTACACTTTTTTTCAAGTATCTTGCAGAATGGGTGTATAATTTTAGAGAAATCTTTTGTGAACCTCCGGTAGAAACCTGCATGCCCAAGAAAACATTGAACACCTTTTACAGAGATTGGTGGTGGAAGCTTTTCTATTACCTCAACTTTAGTTCTATCAACCTCAATACCTTTCTGCGAAATCCGATGACCCAAAACTATGCCCTCTTTAACCATAAAGTGGCACATTTCCCAGTTGCGCACAAGATTTCACTTTTCACACTATTTTAGTACCTCAACCAAATATGTCAATCAATCATCAAATGAGTCACCTACCACAGAGAAATCGTCCATAAATACCTCTATCATGTCCTCCACCATAACTTAAAATATCTACATCATACAATGCTAGAAGGTTGTTGGAGCATTACATAACCTAAATGACATCCTTTCAAAGGCGAAAGTCCCATAAAGGCAAGGGAAGGTGGTTTTCTCTTGGTCTTCCGGTGCTATGTATATTTTATTGTAGCCAGAATACCCATCCAGAAAACAATACCAACACTTACCAGGGAGATGATCTAGCATCTGATCCATGAACGACATTGGGAAATGGTCTTTCTCAGTCCATGCATTTAACTTGTGGTAGTCCATACACACTCTTCAACCAATCACCGGCCTTATTGGAACACACTCATTTTTAGCATTAGGAACCATAGTGATTCCTCCTTTCATTGGCACACACTGAACTAGGCCAACCCAACTACTATCGGCAATGGGATATATGACTACAACATAAAACCACTTAATGATCTCTTTTTTCACAACCTCTTGCACAGGGGGATTAAGTCTCCTTTGATGCTCAATACGTGGCTTTCTGATCGGCATGAGTTAAATTTTGTGAGAACAAATGCCCGAAGGAATTGGCTCAATAATGTTTACTATAGTCCATCATATAGCCCTCTTAAACCACTTCAACACCGATGTCAAAGCCTCTATTAGCCATTAACTCAAGTCAGCAATAATAATAACGGGCAAGTTGCTATTTTTTCCCAAGAATACATACCTCAAGTGAGATAGAAGAACATTAAGTTCCAGTTTTGGAGGCTCGTCAACTGATGGTTTTGCAGGTGGGGTGTTTCGATTCTTCATGTCTAATTCTAGCCATTTTGGTTTGAAACAAAACTCGAACCTATCAAATGCAACAACTATCTCATCATAGTCATCAAGACCATCACTCTAAAAATTCATCATTATCGTTGTTAGTGCATTAACACCTAACCTCTCCTCAATAGACACTTCAGATTCTTGATCCACACAATGATTTACCACCGATACTAATTTTATATCACTTTCATGCTTCATAGACCTTCAAATGTTAAAAGTTACCACCTCATTATTTAATTAGAACTTCATCGTCCCTCTTTCCATATCGAACAAGGCAAGCGCAGTAGCAAGAAATGGTCTCCCTATGATGATGGGATCCTCAAAATCAACCTCATAATCAAGTATCACAAAATTTGTCAGAAAAATGATTGACTGCACTTTCACAAGGACATCTTGGAGCACTCCAATGGGCCTCTTCACAGTTCTATCAGCCATAAGTAAATGCATTGTAGTCGGCTTTTCAGCTCCTAAACCCAACTTCTTATATATGGACAATGGCATAAAATTAATGTTGGAACCCAAATCACTGAAAGCTTTCACAAAATGTAGAATCCTAGTGGTGCAAGGAATAGTGAAAGTTCCAGGATCCTCTTTCGTTTGCATAAGTGACCTAGTAACAATGACACTACAATGTTGTAGCCTCTCATCATTCTCAAAACTGACAGCCCTTTTTTTGGTCACTAAGTCTTTCATGAATTTCGCATACCCAAGGATCTGCTCCGAAGCTTCTATTAATGGGACATTTACGGACGATTGCTTCAACATAGCTATAAACCTGCGATATTTTGGTTCTTCAATCTTTTTCACCAATTTTTATGGAAATGGAGGTGGAGATCTAGACATGGGAAAAACTCTTTGGGTCACCTTAGCTTCCTTCTCTGTATCATCCTTCGGAGTTTCGGTAACCGCATTATAATCCCCAACTTCTTCTATTACTCTTTCAACCTCAAAAGGCATGGGGGGTCAATAGTCTATTTTTCTCTGCGGTGGTGACTGTTATACAATGCCCATAAATTTTTGGATTCTGGATGGTGTTGCTAGGAAGTGTACCGGACTAGCTTGGGTTAACACTGGCGGAAAACTAACTAAACTGCTGCTCAAGTTTCTTTATCGACACAGAATGGGCATCAACTTTCTGACTGATTCCATATTAATCATTCCTCATCTCTTGCACATTCTCATTTGTCGCCTCAAACCTCTTCATTATTTTCTGCATCATATCCTCAATGCGAGTCATGCTAGTACCAGCCTCTCTATTACTCGGTGGAACATATGGCCCAACCTTATGATTTCTGTTGCCATAGTTGTTCAGGTTGTAATTGTTATCACAATTATAGTTCCCATCCCAGACAGAGTTTCCCACAATATTTTAGTTTCCATAGTCCCAACCTTGGTTTCCTTGACCTTGGTACCAATTATTCAAGTTGGAACCTTGGGCGTTGGTTCAGAAACCCTCTTTCTGATCATTCACCATATTCGCATCCTCCTCATAGTAATATCCTCAACTGGCGGTGGTGTTGTCCTAGTTAGATAATTTACCTCATTCATTTTTTCTGTACTTCAACTTACATGCTTCAATACCAAGCCAATTTCTGTCCTCATTTGAGCTATCTCTTCACGAATGTCATCATTTGATTGACTTGGTGTAATTTGGGTAGAAAAGGAGCTCCGACCAATATTTTCCTTTCTATTGCTCCATGCCTTATTGTTTTGGGAAATCCTCTCAAGTTTTTCAGTGAACTCTTTGAAAGTGCACTCATGATATGATCCTCTAACAATAGTAGCTAACACAACCTTTCCATTGTTATCCTCTCCTCAGTAGAGGTACTCCTTCACTGACTCATCATCTATGAGGTGATTTAAAATACTCCTCATGAATTTAGTGAACCTATACCATCAACTGCTTACCGACTCTACACGTACTGCCATGAAATCATTCATTTTATCCTTGCAATTAAAATTCTTTGACACCAGGAAAAACCTCTCCATGAACATCTTATGCAATTTGTCCCATGTATAGATCGAATTGTATGGCAGCTTAGAAAACCACACAGCAACATCACAAGTCAATGATATAGGGAATACTCTTAAACCAATGATGTTCATATCTGTAAAACCCCATAAACTAGTAGGCCAAAGTAGGGCAAATCGAGAGGGTTAGAGTAAAATAGGTGGGCAAGGGCTAAAGGAGAGGACCAAGGAAGTCCACTCTCCCCTAGACACTACCTTAGTGGCCACAACCACCACCAGGGCTCATGGTGGGGACCATGAATCGTGTATGGTCCGTGGTAAGCTAGGCACTGTGCTGCTCAAAAGTTGCCCAAAACAGGTCCTCCTTCACGAGCCACTTCATGGATCATTGTGAAAAGCACGGATCGTGGGAAGGCTCGTGGAGGAGAGTTGGTGGTGTGAGCTTTGTGAGGAACTGGCAAGCCACTGCCTCAAGGCCCACGAGAGGGACCACGACTCGTGGCTTTCTCCACGGCTCGTAGAGCCCCTCGTGAGATCGCCTTGGGCTTGAGGGCTAAAGGCACATAGTTCCTAGCCACTGCCTGAAGTCCACGAGTGGGACCACCACTCGTGGTCATGACCACGGCTTGTGGAACCCATCGTGGTGACAGGGCAACTCACGTAAAGTGAGGGGTGTTTTGGGTATTTCCTTTTTATGCCCAATCAAAGTGAAGTCATTTTGCCTTACTTTTATGCACTTATATAAGACTTTATAAAGTCAAAATACACCCATTCACTTCATTATTTACTAAAATCTAAATCAAAATCCCAAAATTTCATCTTCTACAAATATTGTGTCTCTAGAAAACTCATAGAATAAGAAGAAGAAAGAAGTGGGAGCTACGGTTCAAAAAGCTAGGTTTCCTACTCAATTCCATTGAATTTCTTTTCTAAGGTATGGTAGCTCTTCATCCATGGTTATAATTCATCCGTGGAGTCCGTCCAAATTCAATTTCAAAACTAGTGATTTCCCAAATGTTAGGATTTGACTTCAATCTCATGGCTTCCTTTAAAAGAAATTATAATGATTGATTCATGATATATTATATATAAATTGATGGTTTCCTATGGTTTTTATGTTGAATTCCCCCAAGAACCCAAGAAAACCCATATTACTCAATTATGATCTTGTGATGTGGGTTTGTTGATTATAGAAGAGTTCTATGATGTTGTGCTGGTAGAAATTGAGTTAACTAAATTATGTTTATTATACATGTCTAAAGTAGTAATTCTAGAAGTGATGATGAAATATGATCTATTGTCCTTGAAAGGCAATCTATGAGAATTATGTCTGATTACGAGACTTGTATACATGTTGTAAAAGCACTTTGAGAGTAAAATGATTATGATTATAATGTTGTTGTGTTGATTGAAAGGCTATTCTCAGTTAAACACCTATGAATGATGATGACATGTTGTGTAAGGTTTTCTCATAATATGATAATTCTTAGGTTGAAAGGCTATTCTCACCTATTTAATCTATGAGCTATCCTATGAATGATGTTGGATTGACTGTTGATACATTCTTCCATAAAATAAATGAACTCAAGTAATGATATGATAATTACTCTATGGGGATTAATGCATAAGATCGCGTGGATATTGATATGATATGGAAGCCTTCATGTGAATTGAGGTGGGGTTTCTAGAAGCAATCTCTTGATATGGATGCCCTCACGAATGTTAAGGTGGGGTATCTAATAGCAATCTTTTTGGCCTATAACTATGTGCCCTCATATGTCTTTAGCTAGTGGATCCAACTAAGCTAAGTTAATGGTTCTACCTTAGCAAGTAGGACACCCTTTTCGGTGTAGGTATCACTGGATTCCATGTTTAGCTCACATGGTCTATGTTGGTTAAGGCTTACCCCCACTATGAATGATTATGAACTATGGCTCCTCAAGAAGCTCCACTTAGTATGGGTGGGATTATGGGATATCATTCATGTATTGCACAATTAGGCTTTGAGGGTAGTTTTGGTATGTTCCTCTTATGTTATTTTAAGGTCTATGTAATGATGTATATTTAACTTGGATTGTTGCTATGAGTTGATTTCCTTGATTTGAGTGACTAAAGATGAATGTTTCCTTGTCTATGAGAAGTAAGATAAGGATGGGATCAAAAGATGATAAAAAGGTATGATGGCCTAAAAGTTGTACTTAACATGTATGGGATTATGAGATCTCATCTATGCATTGCACAAGTATGACTTGAAGGTTACTTATGAAGTTTCTCTTATGTTATGAGGCTTTAAGGATGGGCTATGTTTTATGTGGTTTCTCCTATGCTATTGGATTATTCCTTATGTTGACTTATGCTCATATTATGTCTATGTTGGAGATTATGCTTATGAAATGTGTTTTTTTCATGGTTTTCAAAATGATGCTTTAAGTTAGTAAATTACATGCATTCAACTAAAATATCTCTTATAGCATGATTTCAAGGTTTTTATGCATGGCTATCATACTTGGTGCATTTTTGTAATAACCCATATTTTTCTACATTTTCGACAAGTGTAGGGCCCGGTTCTTGAGGCAATTTTCATTTGGTTCAAGCTTGGATTTGATTATTCTCCTTACTTGTGGTGAGTCCTCATGATTCGAGGACGGGAGTTTCACTTTGAGTTTTGTTTCTAGCATTTCATTTTTGGACTATGTTGTATGAGTTGTGTCCCTATTTGATTCAAGTATTGTAATAGATGGCTAAAATGAGACAAGTCTAGACTTCCGCTTGATTTTATAAAAGACTTCGATTTTATGGAAAAAAATTTAAAATTTCTGCATCATTTCTATTGCTTTATGTTTTGATATGCTAAGTGGCTTGTGTTAGGCCTTTTGGGGTCAAGTACTCCATGTTACATCTAGGGTATACCCGTGGGTCATGAAATTGTTCAATTCCTATCGTCCCACAAAACTCTTACAGACACTATATAATTTATCCATGTGAGCGTATGGATCTTTCGAAGCTAACCCAGAAAGCAACTCTCTTGTTGTAAGCATTTGCGTAAGACTGCTGGTCATCACAAATGTATGTCCTAGAGGTAGAGTAGGGAGAACAATAGGCCCATTTGATCCAACCGCATCGTAGTCAACCCTATAGTTATCACGAGCCCTTGGTACTGGAGGATTCTGCACCCTTTCTACATTTCCGATTAGATGAACACCTTGAACCTAAGAGGGCACATTAACAACTCTAAGCGGTTGAAACTCAGCTCCATATCCTTGACCATCTCTGATTGGATTATTGTGTACCCCTTGATTAGCCATTTCCCTCAAAGTTCTTCTCAATTCATTATCTTAGGGGTTCAAGGGTTCGCCTCGACTCTGTGTACTTGGCATACACAAGAGGTAAAACCTATAGAAAACAAAAACAAAACAAAAATGTAAAATCAAGAAATACTTGACTAAAGTTCACTAATGTAGTTAAACTTAATCTAAAACACGTATTCACCGATAGTGGGGCCAAAATTTGATACGCTCAAATTACACCTCTCTAAAGAAGTATAAGTGATCGCTATCAAGTAAAGAACCCAACTTGTAGGTTGGGATCGATTCCACGATGAATATGGTTAGACTTCAACTTAACTCACAAATATCTCTTTTTAGTCAAACTATTTTCGAGAAAAGTAAACAAAAGAGGGATTGTGTAACTAAAATAACAGTTTGGTAATTTGAATTAATAAGCAACAAGTAAGCAAGATTCACAGTTGAGATATCAATATAAGATGGAAACTAGGGCATATGTGTTCCCCACAAGCTCTTCACACAGTATTCCTAATAATAGTAATTCTATCCTAGTGTTTGAAATGCAAGGCTGATAAGGTATGTATTCCTAAGGGATTGGTAATTTAAGTAGGAACTTTCACTCGCAACTTGGAAAATATACTGGTGTGTGCTTTAGTAACCCTTACCTTCACCCGAGATTAGTCCCCATGTCAATTGAGTTGGGTATTCACCCTCACATCAACTGATTATATTAAGACATATAGATAAAAACTAATCCTTAACTAAATCTTTGTTGTTTAATCTTTTTCTCATTCATTACCCCCTTGGTAAGGCAAGTAGGAACGACGCAAGTTCTAACATTGCACATCGCTAGAAATACTTTTAAACAAAAATATTAACAATACATGCATAAACACTTTTCAAGAATTACTTATATATTAGTTATAAGTGGTTAATTGCTCATGGTTCCCACAACCCTAGTTGTGGTTTTAACTACTCATGCTTAAGAGTTCACAATTCGTATTAGGGTTTAAAGAAATCATGAACTTAAAATTAGAATAGATGAAAACCAAAATCTTGAATTGAAAAGCAAAGTACAAATTGCATAAAACCCTCTTTCATAATTAAATGGCTAAAAGTTTACAAAATAATCCCAAAAGACCAAAACAAAAGTATACAATATAGTCTAACCCCCAAAAAAGGAAATAACAACTAGTATTTACAGTACTCAAGTCCTAAACCGACTAGGAAATGAAAATAAAGAAAACTGGGTCAGATGCGGCTTTCTATTGATGGCACAACCTACGAACCTTGGGTTGACCTATGGTCCGTGGGTCACCTCCGTAGTGCAGGTACTGGAACTCAAACATTCTTATTAAATCAACGGATGTGCAGGACGGTCCGTCGTTCTGCCAATGGTCTGTCCTAGGCTTCCTTGGTTCTACACTTGGTCAGAATTCCCTGTACTCCACCTACGCCGCATCTCCTACGAGTTATCGTTGGACCTACGGTCCGTCGTTGGCTGCGTCAGTTATTGCTGCTACCATTTCAATCAATTTTTTTGTCAACCGCTTCCAAACCAATTTCCTGCAAAAGATGACATTAAACATTATATCTAATAACAAAATTTCCCATGACACACACAAACTCTTAGTGAAATGCATCAAAAGTACCGTAAACTCACATTATATCACTAGTCATCTCAGAATAGTTCTCCAAAAACTCAAGGATAGAGTGTTGTATGCTCAATTTTCTAAGTGTGGGTCTTGGATTGAGTCTGTGACATTCTTAGACCACATTGTTTTCTGGTGAAGGGATTCAAGTTGACACTTAGAAGATTTAATCCGTGCAGAACTGGCCAAGACCCGCATCCACGACTGATATTAAGAGTTTCTTGGGATTGGTTGGTTACTGTAGAAGGTTTGTCGAGGGGTTTTCATCTATTTCATCCCTATTGACAAATGTTACTCAAAAGAAAGTAAAGTTTCAATAGTCTAAAGCCTGTGAGAAAAGCTTTCAGGAATTGAAAACCCGGTTAACTACTCCCCCAGTGTTGCCCCAACCAGAGGGTACACAAGGCTTTGTTGTGTATTGTGATGAGTCCAGAGTTGGACTCGTTTGCATATTGATGCAGAATGGTAAAGTTATAGCTTATGCCTACAGAAAGCTTAAGAGTCATGCGAAGAGTTATCGGGTTCATGATCTCAAGTTGACAACGGTAGTGTTTGCCTTGAAAATATGGCATCACTATCTCTATGGTGTCCCTGTAGATGTGTTTACCAATCATAAGAGTGTTCTGTATGTTTTCATATAAAAAGAGCTTAATCTCAAATATAGGAGGTGGTTAGAGTTACTCAAGGATTACGACTTGACTATCCTCTATAACCCAGGTAGGGCTAATATTGTTACTGATATGTTGAGAAGGTTATCTATGTGAACTATTGCCTATGTTGAGGAAAGCAAGAAAGAATTGGCCAATGATGTGCACGGACTCGCACGATTGGGAGTCCAGTTGTTACATTCAATTGAAGGTGGAGTGGTGGTGATATATGGGAATGAATTATCAATAATGTTTGGGGTGAAGGAGAAGTAAGACCAAGACCCCGTTTTTCTTGAATAAAGGCGACTGCTCATAAGAAAAGGTGATAGCTTCCGAACAAGGGGGAGATGGTGTATTGAGGTATCAAAGTATACTCTGTGTGCCAAAGGTGGATGAGCTCCAAGAGAGGATTATGGAAAAAGCTCATAGCTTTAGATATTCAATCTATCCCGGTTCCACAAAATTGTATTGTTACTTGAGTGAAGTCTATTGGTGGAATAATATGAGGAGGTGTTTTGCAAACAAGTCAAGGTAGAGCACCAAAGGCCTGGGGGTATGGCTTACAATTTAGATCTTCTAGAATGCAAGCGGGAGATGATTAATGATGACGCTCAACTACAATTTATTCAATTCTAAGAGTAGGCAGTCACTAACAAGTATAAACCCAACTAAGAGTTGGGGTCAATCCCACAGTGTGTGATACGATAAATAATTCGATTAAGAAGTAAAATAGTGTTGTAATCGTTTATAGATCTAGAAATTTCACAACAATAAATTAAATCAAAAGGTTTTGACAATTAGTGTCAAATGGGGGGATTCAGGTAAAAAATTTACCACTACTAACACCGGAAGTAAGCATTTAGATAAGGTTTCTTGGGAGTGTGATAAAGTTGAATGTTAATTTCACGTAGTGGGTGATTACGAATTACTCGAAGTCGTTGAATCTCAGTGGGTAGGCTAGATTTTGGGTGCTGTAGACATTTCACATTCAATTATTGTGAATAAAGTGAGTTATTTCGAACCTCAACAGGCACAACACATACTGGCAACCCATTACCTAAATCAATCTACTTTTTCAAGCTAGATTTGTCAGATTGCATTAAAACCCACTTTCGGAAGTTAGATTCTTAACAACACAATACATACTATCATCAACTAATAATTAAATTCCAACACTTCTTTCTCATGCAGGTATAGAGTACAAAACTAGAATTGCATTTTCAACTATAATTCCTCAATCAAAACACAAACTATTAATTGAACCTACTTCAAATCAACAGTAAAATAGTAACTAACAACACCCATTATCTAATTAATGCATTCAACAACATAATAACACCCCCAAAATGGGGGTTATAGCCAAATGTAAAAAAGACAAGAAATCGTTACCAACAAAGTTCTCCATCACATTGAGCAATGATCCACAAGTCTCTGTATGCTCAAATTAAAGTTAAAAATCTCACAATCTCTAAATCCATGCTTAAAAAATGTAAAAACAATGTTCTAGAATCTAAGAACTCAAAAATCCAAAAGTGGAAAATGTGGGAACTCTTTTTCTTCTTTTCAAATTATATTTATACGTTTTGAGAATTTCAACACAGAGTCCACTCGGTGAACTAAGTCAGGCTTCATTGACCCAGTCGGCAATTCGTCGAGTGCTTCTCTTCTCGCCATTTTGACGTACCTTTTTCAGCAAAATTGTTCTGTAATTTTAGATGATTGACATCGTCCTCGCCGATCTGTTCGGCGGTTCGCCGAACCACTTGTTTTCTCTCTAAGATGGTCCATGGGCTCGCATGCTAGAACTTTAGACTAGGTGAAGGTCTAATCGGTGACTCGTCGATTGGCTTTGGTGAATACAAGCTTTGCTTTCCTTCAATATTTTCTGCTTTTTCGCTCCTTTTTGCATTGTAATGTCCTCGCCTTGCTCTTTTGCCTTCATTTCTGCATATTTATACTTTCACATCAGTTATGAGCTTAAAATAGGTATTGAAGACATTAATTCCTTGAATATTATGTTCTAAGTGAGTCGAAATCGCCGACTCATCAACACCCCCAACTTAAACTTTTGCTTGCCCTCAAGTAAAATACAAGACGAATAAGGACAACAGGGTGTCTACAAATAGTGGTACTTGTGACTCAACATGAATGCACACGAGGTATAATCTACCCAATCAATGTTCAATTGTACACTAAAAGTTTCAAGCTGTGACTAGTGATGATCAAATAAAAGTCAAGCTCACAATACTTGTTTCAAATGTAAGTTCAAGCTCAACAAGATTATTAGAATGCCTTCACATAAAGAATGATTCCATGCACACATAAAGCTCATCAAAATGTAAGCATTAAGGAATCAAAATCAACTATCACAATCTCAAAGATAAACACATGCATGATTCTACCCATATGTTTTCCCGTATTTTTCAATTAACATGTTTTCCGGTTCAATCAAGATCACTAAGGTCCTTCAAGGCATGTAAGGGTTGAGGGTAAAGGTATGATTGTTTTTGCGTAGTGACTTCTACCTTCATGAAACATGGTTTGCACTTCATTTCTTCTCTTTTTCTTCCACTCTTTTGAATTTCACAATCCACCCTAAGTACTTTCAAGCACAAACATTCTTATATGGATGATTGGACACCCTTTTTTTTTCCATCATGCACTTCTTTTTCAATATTATTTTCTTTTGCTTTTCGTTCCCTTTTTTTAATATGGAGGGGTTCCATCTTTTTCAACACGATTTTTTAAGGGTGAATTTTCACAAAGTTCTTGCTAATCTTCTCTCCTCAATTTTCACCACACCCCCAACATAGGATTTTGGCTTAAGTTGCCTATTCAAACGAACAAAAGTTTCATGAAGGTTTTAGGTGGGGAGGAAAGAGGCTAAATGGGTTCATGTTTCATCCAAAGAAAATGTACGCTCAAATAGTACCAACATAGGTTCACACTCTCATGAGGTGGTCACCAAGAGATACACTAGCAATTTAGTCCACTCTCAGAAATTTGTTTCTAAGATCATTTCTTTCATTCACCAACGTTTGTCAATTAGACAAATGGGGAAAGTTCTAAGTATCACCAAGAACATGCTTCAAGAAAATCTCACCGCATAAGGTATTCAACACAATCATCAATCATGACTCTACAAGTTAATCTCACATGCAACAATCATCACAAGGCTCACTTCAACAATCGACTAGTCACAATGAGATGCTAAGAGTTCACACATGACTTATACAACTCAAATTTGCCTCATTGGACTTGCACAAACATATTGTTCAATCAAGAGCACTATTCAAGTCATCGGTATTGATTGCAATAGATACTCAAATATTCAATAGAAAAGTCTGAACATTCACACATTATGAAATCAGGAAATGTATAAATGGGATCAAAAACAAACATTCAATTTTACCAGCATAAGCAGAAAGATTCGGACACATAAAAAAGTATAAAAATAATCATCCATAATAGAAAAAATCATCCAAAATAGAATAAATAAAAACCAAGGGGAGACCCCCCCCCCAAACAAAACTAAATATTTTCCTCAATGTAACAATGTAAATGTCTCAAACATAAAACACAAAGAGAGTTAAGATCCCCATGTCAGGCTAAACCTAAGCTGAACGCTATGCATCTGGAGCTCTTTCAATTAGGGAATTAGTGCCCGGCTCTCCTTCGGGAGTAGGTTGTGCTAAACTGGATCCAATCATCGAGGTATCCTGAAGTGAGGCCTCCTTCGCCATCTGCACCATCGCACCCTCCAAGTCCTCCAGCTCATCATAAATTGCAACATCTAGGATCCCAATCTCCTCCTCATCTGTCTCAGGAGTGTCTGACTCATCACAATCATACACTAAAATAGCATCTCCGATAA
>JAJOOP010001069.1:0-19782 GCA_029582705.1 Solanum chacoense
AAATACATCTGTTGTGGGGCTGGCCTCTCTAATACATGCAACTCAAATGCATCAAGGCGTTGGTGAATAGCATGAACCTTTTGGTCCATCATCTGCTCCATTTGTTGCTCAACCCTAGTCGTAGACTCCTCAATTGCCCGTTGCATCCATGGTCTCATTAGCTAAAGTAGGGTAGCCATCTTAGCCTCTAACTTCAGGACACGGGCTAAAGGAACTGTCGTAGACCCTGAAGAATGAGTGGCTCTAGAGGAGCTAGGGGCTTGACTGGTGGCTCAGTAGTGGATGGAGGGGCAGTCTCCTCACCCTGTACCTGCTCCACATCTACACTAAGTCTGCTCCCAGTGGTTGCACCTCAACCTGCAGCTATCTACGTGGTGCAGCCACACCGGCACTCTGAATCCCTGCACAACTGAAATAAATGAGGCATGGAAAGGGGTAAGCGGTGGTGTCCTTGAAGTCCCTCTCGTGAATCTCCGCAATAATTATGCGGGCAAAATTCATCTCAAACCCGTGAATTAGGGTTAGCACCATGACTGTGCAGCTTCAAGTAAGAACATTCTTTACCTATGTAGGAGACACCCAATTTCACACCAATAGCCAGAAGAATTAAGACACAAAATTAAAGGTGGTCTTCTAATGCCTATACTTGGGGTGTTGACCCACTCGGCGTGCTCTCCATCTGTAGCAAGGTGACGAGCCAACTAGTGCAATAAAGTCTCCATCTGCTCTGCATTCCTATGGAATACCCCGCTCCTCATGATGTCCCATCAATAATCAAACTCAGCCGTGTTGATTGCTAGATTGTGGCCTGGGCCATAGAGGAATCTGCGGATAGTAGCCTTCGATATATCAACTGAGAACCCATGGACTAGTCTAGCCATCAGTAGAGGCTGGGCGGCGGGCTTGGTTTATTTTTCAATCAAACCTTGGAGGGTGTTTGCGTAGGAAGCATATAACTCTCTCATGATCTCATTGTTGTAAGACCCTAGGCTACAAGCCATCCACTCGCACCTATGCTGCTAGAAGAGTGCATGGATGTCAGGCATAGTATGAAGGTTGCCTATGAGTGGCTGGCGCTTCTCGGTAATCAATTGAGCCATCCTTTCTTTCTCATTCAGCATCCTGACATCCTTGTATATTTTCCATTGACCACTTACACACCACCGGTTTGGCTCCTCAGCAACTACTACAGGCTCGGTGTTAGTTGGCAGTGGAATATCCACTGCTCTGGTAGCCTCATCAGATGAGGCAATCCTACCATTTGAACTAGAGTCAGATGCGGAGCCCAATGCTGAGTCGGATGTAAAGGCGGACTCAGAGCCGGAAGCAGAACCAGCTGGTGAACAGATCGGTGTATCCTCCTCATCAGACTAGGAGGCAGTGACCATGTCTGGAATTATTCCCAGGGTTTGATTCCGGGTAGTACAAGGTGCAATTAGGGATGTCCTCGTAGTAGGTGGGACATAGGCAAGATCCTTCTCCGCAACAGTATCTTCATCAATCAGCCAGAACGACGGTGCCACAGATTTATACTTGCCCTTTGCAGCAATGGTCGGAGATTTCTTTGGAGCCATGGTACTTGTGGAGACTTAGTTAGTACCAGAATAGACCAACGACACACTCGAAAACAATTAAGACTAAAGAACAAACCAAAACAAAAACTAGAAAAATCATGTACAGTAGCATCAGTGGCCACCTACGGTGGGTACCTACGCTTCGTAGGTTGACCTACGATCTGTGGGTCCCCTGCGTAGGTCAGAGGTCCCCAAATGTTGGGCTCTAATAGGAACCACAGATATGCAAAACGGAGGTTGACCTACAAACCATAGTCCACCTCTGTGGTTCCACACTTAGTGGATTCTCGAGGTGCAACAGAGCCATAAATCTGACCTATTGTCCATAGGATGATCTATGGTCCGTAGGTTGACCTACGGTCCATGGACGGTGTCTCGGGGGTCAGGTCTGTGCCAAGTATCAGACATGCCTCATTTTAAAACTATTTTTCAACAATTCAAACAATTAACCTACGTCTAATCATGCATTTCAATACAATTTATGGTAGTTTGTCATCCCTAGGGTTCCAATTACTTATTATTTAACTTTTTGTAGCATACAAAACTAGGAAACCTAAGTCGAAACTTCGATTTAAAATATTTACCCAGATTTATTTGATTACAAAGATAACACAATCACATTCTACAGTCCCAGGGGTGTTTCTAACTGTAGTTTATCACGCAATTTCATACAAAAACAACCCAAGGTCAAGACCTACTTCATGACTTCATGTATTGAACAATGAATATCGAAATTCAAAGTTAAAGTGATGTCGTTTAGCTTACAAGTATTTGGAAGTGGGTGATTGTGTGATTATAATGAACTGCATAGATAATGGAATCGCTGGGAAATACATATAAGGATTTGGGGAAAGGGCAGAGTAATGTGGGATTATGGGGAAGTAAATGGTGAGTGATCTGTGGGATTTGGGAGGTTAATGGAGTTATTTAGGGAAAGGAAAGGGTTAGAAATGGTTGGGATGGAGTTTTGAATGTGGGGGATGAATATAAATATGAGGGGTTTTATTTTTAAAATATCTGAAACGGGTCGGGCAAACCCTAGGTTTGGACCCACGAAACCCCGTATACGGGCCATGGGTCACCTACGGACAGTAGGTCTTGTCCGTAGGTGACTCTTATACATAGAAAAATTAAGGACTTACCTAGGGATCTACAGACACCATTCACGGTCCGTGGATGGACCCATGGACCGTCGATGGGGTCCATAGACCTTTGCACAGATGCTTTTCTGCAGATTTTCCTTTTCATCCCTACGTGTATCAACTGTTAGGTCTTTCTTTTTACATTTTCTTGACCTTTTTAGATACGAGCCCTATGTTATATCTATCCAACACAAATGCAAAAATAAAATATCTATCTAAAGGATTACAGAAATTCAAATAAACAAAGAAAACTTTTAAATCTAAAAGAAAAACCTATAGTTGACTAGATTGTACATCTTAGGTTGCCTCCCAAGCAACACTTGATTTATCATCTAGGCACGATGCAGGCCTCTTGATTACTCAGACTTCATCAAAATAGTAGGCCTCAACCAGTTCCTGCACATTCTCCTCTTTGCCTATCTAGACATTGATCCTTTGCCAGTTTACCTTGACCTTTGTTCCCTCCTTGTTCTCAAACAAGACCGCTCCATGTGGGATAACTTGAGTGACTATGAATGGCCCGGTCCACTTGGACTTGAGCTTGCTAGGAAACAAGTGCAACCTAGAGTTGAATAGAAGCACCAAATCACCAACAACAAATTTGCGCTTCTCGATCTTTTGATCATAATACTTCTCCATCCTCTCCTTGTACAAGGTAGAACTTTCATAAGCTGTTAGGCAAAACTCATCAAGATCATTCATGCCATTCACTCTCTTATTCAATGCGGTGCCTTAATCCAAATTCAACTTCTTTAGCGCCCACATAACCTTATGCTCTAGCTCTACCGGTAAATGGCAAGACTTCCCATATTCAAGTTGGTAGGGGGACATTCCTATGGGAGTCTTCAATGCGGTGCGATAGGATCATAAAGCATCATCAGGCCTCCTTGACCAATTGGGTCTATTAACATTCACAATCTTAGCAAGAATCTATTTGATCTCTCTGTTGAACACTTCAACTTGCCCACCAGACTGCGGATGGTATGGAGTAGCTACATTAGGGCGGATGCCATACTTCTCAAGTAGCGCCTTGAACAACTTATTACAGAAGTGAGAACCTCCGTGGTTAATAATCGCACTAGGTATACCAAATCTGGAGAAGATATTCTTTTATAGGAATGCGGTGACACTTTTAACTTCATTGTTTGAAAGCGCAATTGCTTCAACCCATTTCAACACATAGTCAACCGCAACAAGAATATACTTCATTCCATGTGACCCCATACATCAAATAGCTCAATCACCAATATTGGATTGATAGGAAGCTCTTGCCTCTTTGAAATTCCGCCTTCTCTTTGGCAATGATAACAAGACTTGGTGAAACCATGAGCATCTTGGTGGATGGTAGGCCAGTAATACCGAGACTGCAAAATTTTATGCGCTGTCCAAACACCATTATGATACCCACCAACAGACGAAGAGTGACACTCCTGTAGTATACTCATCATCTCAACCTCGGGCACACAACGATGAATAATCCCATCAGCACAAATATGGAACAAATAAGTCTCATCTCAAAAGAACTTCTTCACATCATGAATAAACTTTTTCCTTTGGTGAAAAGACAAGTCTGATGGCACCAGATCACTTGCCAAGTAGTTAGCAAAGTGTACGAACAAGGGAATCAAATAATGAGAAGAAGCCAATATATGTTCATCTGGAAAAGCATCATCAATTTCGGCCCCATCTCCTAGCTTTAGCATAGCTTCCTCCTCTAATCTGGACAAGTGATCGGCAACTTGATTTTATGTCCCCTTTATATCTTTCACCTCAAAATCAAACTCTTGCACCAACAACACCCATCTGATCAACCTTGTTTTGCATCCTTCTTAGCCATCAAACACTTCAATGCAGAATGGTCAGTATGCACTATGACCTTAGTGCCAAACAAGTAGGATCGAAATTTGTTGAATGCAAAAATCACAGCAAGGAGTTCCTGTTCACTCACTGTATAGTTCTTTTGAGCCACATTTTGAGCTTTGCTGGCCTAGTTTTAAGGATGAAAAATCTTCTCTCGCCTCTGTCCCAAAACCACACCAAGCGCCACTCCACTCGCATCACACAGTACCTCAAACGATTGCCCCAAATCCGGTGAAATAATGATAGGTGCGAAAACTAGCTTTTCCTTCAACTCTCCAAATGCTCTCAGACAAGCATCTCCAAATCAAACTTACACTCCTTTTCGAGCAATTTGCACAATGGGTGTACCATATTGGAGAAATCCTTAATAAACCTCCAATAAAAGCCTGCATGCCCAAGAAAACTTCTAACACCTTTAACAGAGATAGGTGGTAGAAGAGTTTCCATTACCTCGACTTTTGCTCTATCAACCTCAATACCCTTCACAGAAATCTGATGACCCAGAATGATCCCCTTTTTAAGCATGAAGTGTCACTTTCCCCAATTGAGCACAAGATTGCACTCTTCACACCGTTTAAGTACCTCGGCCAAATGATCCAAACAACCATCAAATGATTCACGTACCATAAAGAAATTATCCATAAATACCTCAATAGTGTCCTCCACCATATCAGAGAATATCGACATCATGTAACGTTGGAAGGTCGCTGGAGCATTACACAACCCAAATAATATCCGTTTGAAGGAGAAAGTCCCATAAGGGCAAGTGAATGTGGTATTCTCTTAGCTTTCGGAGCAATGGAGATATGATTGTAGCCCGAATAACCATCAAGAAAGCGATACCAACCCTTACCAACAAGGCGGTCCAACATCTTATCCATGAACGACATAGGGAAGTGGTCCTTTTCATTCCAAGCATTCAATTTCCGGTAGTCCATGCATACTCTCCATCCAGTCACGGGCCGCATCGAAACAAGCTAGTTTCTCGCATTAGGTACCACAGTCATCCTAGATTTCTTGGGCACACACTGAACATGACAAACCCAACTACTATCTCCAATGGGACAAATGACTCCAGCATCCAACCACTTGATGATCTCCTTTTTCACTACCTTTGCATAGGCAGATTTATTCATCTTTAGTACTCAATACAAGGCTTGTGACTCGGCATGAGTTGGATTTTATGAGAACAAATGCAAGGGGGAATTGTAATAATTTCTGCAATAGTCCGCCCAACAACCCTCTTGAACCTCTTTAACACAGAAACCAAATCCTCAACTTGTTCCACATTCAAATTGGCCGTAATGATAACCGGTAAAGTACCATCTCTCCCCAAGAAAATATACCTCAAATGTAACGGTAGCGCCTTAAGCTCCTATTTTAGAGCCTCTTCAAAATATGGTTTTGTGGGTGGAGAGTCGTGATTCTTCATATCTAACTCCAATTTCTTTGGTTTGGAACGGATTAGAACCTGTCAAGTGCGGAAACTAACTCATCATAGTCTTCAATATCACCACCCTCAAAATTCATCATAATTGCTGCAATTGCATTAACCCCCAACCGCTCTTCAATAGACACATCAGAACCTTCACCCACGATATGATTCACCACGGAAACTGACTTGATATCACTTTCCTATTTCATGGACCTACATATTAAAAGTTACCTCTTCACTATTTAATCAGAACATTATCTGCCCTTTCTCCAAATCAACCAATGCGCGCCCAGTAGCAAGGAATCGTCTCCCAAGTATGATGGGAACCTCAAATCGACCTCACAATCAAGTATCACAAAATCCATCAAAAAATTAAACAACTCCACTTTCAGAAGAACATCTTGGAGAACACCAATGGATCTCTTCATAGTTCTATCGCCATGAGTAATCGCATCGCAGTTGGTTTTGGAACACCTAAACCCAACTTCTTGTAAATAGACAATGGCATCAGATTAATGCTAGCACCCAAATCGCACAACGCCTTACCAAAATGCAATAACCCGATGGTACATAGAATAGTAAAGGCACCAGGATCCTCCTTCGTATGCACAAGTGACCTTGTAGCAATAGCTCTACAATGATGCAACTATCGTCATTTTTAAAACTCACGGCCTTTCTTTTTCTTAATAACCAAATCTTTCACGAACTTCACATACCCAGACATTTCCTCCAAAGCTTCTACCAACGCATGATTGATGGGAAGTTGTTTCAACATAGTAATAAACCTGCGGAATTTTCCTTATTTATTCTTCTTAATCAACCTCTGTGGGGATGGAGGTGGAGGTCTACGCATGGGGATAACTTTTTGGGTTATCTCTGCTTCCTTCTCTATAGCATTCTTGAACTCTCCAGTAACACAATCACATTTACTCTCCAAAAGCCGATCAAGCATTTGATCCATAAAAGGCATGGGAAAGTGATCTTTCTCAGTCCATGAATTTATCTTCCGATTATCCATGCATACTCTTCATTCGGTGATCGGTCTCATGGAAACAAGTTCCTTTTTTTCATTTGGAACTACCGTCATGCCTTATTTCATAGGTACACATTACACCGAACTAACCCATTTCCTATCCGCAATAGGGTAAATCATGCCTGCATCTAGCCACTTGATTATCTCTTTCTTTTACCACTTCTTGCATTAGTGGGTTCACTCTTCTTTGATGTTTGACACTTTTCTCTCACTTACTGTCAAGTTGAATCTTGTGAGTGCAAATGTCGGGTGGAATACCTACAATATCAGCGATTGTCCATCCTATAGCCTTGATGTACCTTTTTCAACATATCAAGAATAAATTTCACTTGCCACTCAAGAAAGTCAGTTGCAATAATATCAGGCAAGGTGCTATTTTCCCCTAAGAAGGCATATCGAAGATGAGAGAGGAGCACTTTCAACTCAATCTTAGGCGGTTCCTCCGTGGATGGTTTAGTGGGAGGATTATCTCAATTCGTTAGATCAATCTCTAGCTTCAATGGGTTCCTTGAGTACTAACCTAATCGTGATAGAGTGGCTACCACTTCATCATACCCTTCAATTTCAGTCACATCATAATTCGAAAGAATAACGTCAAATGGTTCACTCATACACATCAATACGCTCACACTAGCCACAGCTTCATCAATCACATCTATCGTTCAAACTACATGAATATCACCAGGTTGTTTCATTGATTTTCACACATTGAAGGTGAATTCTTCTTCATTTACCCAGAACTTTAACTCCCCACTTTCAACATCCACTAGCCTCTCCCGGTTGCTAAAAATGGTCTACCCAAAATAATGGGAACTTCAACATCAATGTCATAATCAAGAATAACAAAATCAGCCGGAAAGATAAATCAATCAACCTTCACCAATATGTCATACAGTGTTCCAACAGGGTGTTTCATCTACCGGTCCTGTATAAGAAGCTTCATTGTTGTTGATTTTTGTTCACCCAGCGTAAGTTGTTTGAAGAATGCATAAGACATCAAATTTATTCTTGCCCCCAAGTCACATAAAGCTTTAGCAAATTGAAACATACCAAGGGTGCATGGTACAGTGAATGCTCGCGGATCCACTTTCTTTGTAATCATCTCGCTAGTCATAAATGGTACTACAATTATGAGATACCTCGATTGTTTCAAAGTCCATGTTTCTTTTCTTAGTGACCAGATCCTTCATGAATTTTTCAAACCCCGGCATCTCTGATAAGCTTCCACTAAAGGAAGATTTATAGAAAGTGTCTTAAACACGGATAGCAATTTCTTGAATTTTTCATCCCCATTTTTCTTTTTGAGATGTTTAGGAAATGGAGGAGCTATTTTGGGAAGAGGTTGCACTATATTTTGAGCTGCTATAGTCTTTTATTTAACGCTTTGCAATTCTTCGATGGGGATTTTCTTGGAACTTTTCTCCTTCTCTTTGGGCATATCACGCTCCGGTGCTTGAACGAGCTTATCTTCCTCATCGATATATTTCTCTTTTTCATGAGCATTCATCCCATTATTACCCTTCACATTACCAACTGTTACATTTCCACTTCAAGTCACAACCGCCAAATCAATGTCATAATCACCCATTGAAGTTTTTGCGCACTCAGCCTCACCCCTTTCAAATACCTTGGGTTCCAATTGTGCTGACAGTTAGCTTAGTTGACCCTCAAGTTGTATGATTGCATCTGTGTGAGAATTGACCCTATTATTTAATGATGAGAAATCAGCATTCATCTCCTTAAGCATGTCATCGGATCCTTCAACCTTATCTAGGATGCGCGACAACAATTCAACAACTCTTAACTTACTCGAACTACCATTTGATCTTGGGATGTCACTTGATTTCGTGTTGTACTCTTCATAACTCTCTTCTCTCCTCCAAGAGTCATTTTGTTTAGTCCAATCTTGATAGTGTCATCTCCGCTCTTCTTTCTTATGCAAGCTCCAACCTTGATTCCCACTTGCCTTTAAGTAGCTCGGGTGAGACCCCCCCTCAAGTCTAAACCCTCTTTTGACTTCTTTGGGTTCACCAACCTTTTCTAGCATTTGTTTTTGTAAGAACTCCATTTGGGACATCATTTTGCTAATAATCCCATCCCTTTCTTTCTCCTTGTCAAGTTGCTCTTTTGTCATCCTAAAATTTAAGGGAGACACTTGGTCCTCTTAATTGTACCACACCCGATTCATTTTTTTTCATTTAATCAATAAGTGACGAGGCAACCTCAAATGGTTGTACTATTATCCCTCCTCGGACCAGCTAATCGGCTACTCCTTTGTTCACTGAGTCTAAACTCCTGTAAAAATATTGAATTATCACATCACCTGGAAGCCCATGAGTAGGACATTGTAATAGCAACTTCTGAAATCTCAACCAATTCTCATGAATTGTTTCCTCTTCTACTCGCTTGATGTTTTGGATGTTATCACGCAATTTCACCATCTTTGTGGGTGGGAAGAACCACACATAGAATTTCTCGGTAAGCTCCTTCGATGATACAATGGAGTCCCTCGGTAGCCCTACTAACCACTTGGTTTCTTCCCTCATTAAAGAAAATGGGAACAACCGGAACCAAATTGATTCTTGTGAAATATCCTTAAGTGAGAACGGAGTACATATCTCTACAAAGTTCTGATTATGTTCATGGGGAATCACATGATCCAACCCCCCAAATATGCCTTTGGCTTTCAATAGTTGTAGCATTGTGTTTGTCACATGGAATGCAGCATGATCCCCAATCGAAGGTAAGGTAATAGCGCATATGCCACCCAATAGAGCTTCATTGGCATGAAAGAAATCACCACCATCATCTTGGTGATCAAGTTGGTTCACAGTGCTTTCAATTGTACTCATCCTGTCACCTTATCATAAACGGCTCACACAAAACAAAAAAAATAAGTCGATTCAACAACAACACAAAAAAATCACAATTCAAAAACTTCAGTAAGAGAATTCTAAACACCAATCCCCGACAGCGGTGCCATAGTGATTAATGCTCTACTACACCTCATCTGGTACTAGGTGTAGACGATTGTAATCTAGTATAAAACCCAACAAGTGTGTTGGGGTTGAACCCACAGGGAGCGGTACAAGTTTGAATAAAATTATGAAGTTGTAAATGTGATTTAATCGATTGTAGGAATGGAAATTATCGAAAATGCTTAAACAAATTGAAGGGGTGACATAAATGTCAGATAGGGGAATCGATTTTCAAGTAGCAACTAAAGCAATCACAAAGAACAAGGGGAATCAAGTAATTAAGAGATACCCACGGGTATGACCGACTAACTATCAATTTCACTAAATGGGTGCTAGTTAAATACTAACGGTTTCTAAATCTTAGCGGGTAGGCTGGACATTAAATGTAATAGCTTTCTCTCGAACAACTATTACGAATCAGGTGAGTTCTCTCGAACCTCAAATAGCTTAACACTATAAACAACCCAAAACCTCACTTTATCTACTCCCTCAAGCAAGATAGGTAGAATTAAGCTTAGAATTCACTATCTCGAGCTTACCCACAATAACCAATAACTGCAAGTACTAATTTATATCCTTGGTTTTACACCTCTCTCCCAAGCAAGCATAAACCACTAAATAAGATTGAAATAAACATTCTATTTCATCAATTTAACACCAACTATAAATCAAACCCACTTCAAAATAGCACTAAGATTAATAATCCCTAACACCCATCAATTAAATCAGACAATTAGTCACATAGTCATACCCCCAAGTATGATGGCTTTAGTTATTCATCATAAAAAGTAAGAATTCATTACCTATTACATTTTACATGGATGGGTATTGATCTCCAAACCCTTAAAATGATTCAATGTAGCTTCAATTACAAAACCCAATTCAAAATCTACTTGGAAAGTGCTTCAAAACTAAACAAGAACATTTTTCTTCATTTTCGGTGTGAATTGTCCCATTGTTTGGATACGTTCTCCCTTTTAAAAAAATCAATTTATACTGATTCAAAATTTGGCCTTTGGCCCAAATTGGCAAGTTAAGTCGTGCTTCGCCGACTGGTCGACGATTCGCTAATCGCCCTTGTCCCTTTCCTTCTTGTCCCAAGTTTTCATCTAATGTGCACTGTGAATTTAGGCAGTCTATATCGAGGTTGCCGTTAAATTCCGCAATGCGCCATTTTCTCCTTTGAATCACAAATTTGCTTTCATCCTCATTGAATGTTCGGTAATTTTCGGCGGACTAACTTCTCTTCATTGACCCAATCGGTGCATCGCTGATTAGGTTTATCCCTCGCCAAATTTCTCTCATCTCAGGCGTGGAAGACTGTAACATTTAGTGGTTGAAGAGGCTACTTTGTGGATCACCGAGTGAAGTCGGCGATCTTCATCTTTGTTGCTCTTTCATATCTCTTTTGTTTTTCTATCCACAAATAAATAAATTAATATCAGTTTGAAGCATAAATTTGGCATTGATGATAGTTAAACCATGCAAACAAAACCCTAAATGAGTCGAAATCTCTGACACATCAATGGTCCCGAGCACATGTATCTACATAAAAAAATGATGTAGGTCGAATGACGTTAGTACATTGAAAGTACTGGTAAGTTATAATGTTAGAGTAAATAATTAACTACTTAAATGACTGAAAGCAACATAATTGGATCAATACATGAATATGAAGTGAAGACCATTTAAGCTTTACCATAAGATATACAATGTAAGCAACATGAAAATAGTATACTTTACTTTGTGGGGAGTTTCTCTAACCGACAACCATTATTATAAACCAAGTAATGATACAATGTTTCGCAGACTTGCAAGGGCCATCCTATACCTTGCCGAGGTATATGATGATATTATGACTATGGATGCATGTCATAGGCCTTCTCAAAGGCAGTGAGATGTCGCATGAGGAATCAATGCTATCTTATCCTACGCTGGCTACTTAATTGTATGGGACTTCTGAGTTATAAAAGACTCTAACCCTATTCGGTGCTCGATACTACTCCCATAATAATTAATATAAGTTTATACTCAATTTATTAAAACAGACTTTTCTCTAGTTTCAGATAATTGCTTAAACTATCATCTTAAAAGAGGTAACTATTCATGAAATATATTTGAACTCAGAAACTCTATTGAGAAATCAATGTTTTTTCTTTTGTCAAAGTAAAAATGATATATTTGGGAATACTTAGTTCCCTTAAACTTTACTCAAAACCATCTCATTTTAAAAGGTGGTGATTGATTTTAAAAGACTCTCAATAGTTATAACTCAAGATAAGATTCATGCTAAAAATATAGACATGAACGAACCAACTCAAGGATCTCAATAAAAATATAGAAATTCAATATTCAAAACTCAGGACTCAAGGACTCAAGAAATCATAACTCAAAAATACTTTTCATCTCCAGAATACGCAATTCATAAGGTTCATGCGGGATTATGGACATTAATGATTCAACTCAAGGATCTCAATAAGAATATAGACTCATGAATACAATTCTTCTCATTATCATACTCATTTACTCAAGATTTAGTTCATGTCTATAGTAAATTGCAAAAGGCTTCTCAAAATGACTTAAAAAGGACCTCTTGATTTCCTCTAAGCTTTTCTTTAATTCGAAGTGTAAATTGAGGGATGTCATTAGGATACGTAGGATCTCTTAAAGATTAATGAAGACTTTTAAGAGTTAATATCAAGAAGAGAACAGAGACAAAATTCAAAGGAACACATACGGGGACAAAGAACGGAGAAGAAAAAAGGATAGGCGACCCTGGTGCATCATTGGTGTTTTGCGCTTACCCCAACAATACTGGGGAGAAATTTGAGGCGCACTGCTAGTGCAGGGCACAAGCCCTCCAGGCGCTATGGGGGCGCATTTCCCCATCCCGAACCGACAAATCCGATTAATTTTCTTATTCCATTGCGGGTCCTAACTTATCTAGAATCGATTGGTTTCTTCAATACTCTCCTTGATTGATTAAACCAAGAAATTTTCAATTAAATCACACTCTAGTTCTTTAAAGAAACACCACTTAATTAAAAGACCCTCACCTCAAGAAATTAAAACTCCATTGTTAAAGAATGGGGCTAAAATTCAAGAATTCTTCAAAAATCTTTACATAAAGGATTTCATGGATGAATTTATGGAAGAACTACATGATTGGTGTGAAGACGAAAAAGTCGATCACTATAGGAAACCTCACATACCTAGAAAGAACGATTGTTCTTGGAGAATTTCCTCAACTCTTGAATGAACGCTCAAAACCCCTCTTTTACTATTCGTGAAACTTCACTCTAAAAACCCCAAGTGTTTTGAATGTGTGTATTTTAGAATCTGAATAAACCCTTATTTGGGTATGTAAAAATGTGCTAAGCCAAGTGGGAAAAAGGAAAGGAACAAAATACCTTTCCTAAAATGAGAGTAATGCCTTAAATAGAGAGGTTTCACTCAAATAGGCATAAATTTTTAGTCTGAGCTCGAAATTTAGAAAACTTGACGGTGTTTGAAAGAGAATTCAAAGAACCTCCATTTGGTAGGTCATGGAACACCTAACTCTTTATGTACTAAAAGATATAGTCATTTGAAGTTGACCCAAGTAAAATGTCATAGTGAAACTCAATCGGAAAGAAAGATTTCAACTCAAATTTATGGTAGAGGATTCTAGTGACCTTAAAACCTAAGAAAATTTAGAATCACTCGGTACAATCTTATTCACAATGAATAATGGTTTGAGCCTTAACTCATAAATTTTTGGGGTTTTACAATATCTCCTCCTTGGGATTATTCATCCTCGAATGACGGTTGAACTAAGAATAGAAAAGGGGTCACTCTTACTATCTTTGTGACTTCTGAACTTGCCTACTAACATAAGTGAAATTGATTTCTACTAAGAGGTTGGGATTGTCTTAGGCACAAAAGCCAAGAACGATATGAGTTTGAACATAGCAAAGCTCTTATCTGAACCTATCTTACATGAGACAAAAGAAATATGGGCATGAAGTAAGAATAGGACTATTACGCCTTAAGCAATACAACTGGTAGCTTTCAATCCTAGAAAGACTACTATATCATGACTTCCATTATGAATACCACACCTCATAAGCTTCAACTCATAACTCCTACAATGGTTTATGACTACTTTTACTAAGGTCTGAGTCTAATTGTATGCTCTTACTATATTCAAGCCTAACTCAAAATCACAAAGTACCTAACATAAGGTGATTGTTCTAATCTAAATTACAAGATTCAAGTTCATTTCCTATATAGGAAATCTCATCCCAAGGATATTACTCCTTACCACCACATTCAGCCAACCTTGAGTCTTAATCAATAACCACCTAATGCTCATTAATTCATCCACATGCTACCAACACCACATTCAAGCCAAGTACTATAAACACTCCATGGACTCCTACTAACCAATCCTTACAAGAATTGCTCATTCTCTTGTCACATCTAAAAACTTAAATTTCATGCATTATTACTAGGAAATCGACTTATTACTCATCGTAAAACCTTACCTCCTTCTTCCTCTACATTTATAACCTTAGGTGAAATAAAATTACCACCACTACCCCAATAAGAAACATAAACCCACTCCTTTATCGTTACTCAACTACTATCGACAACATCAAAACTGAAAAGGATCACTCAAAGAGCTTAGGATGAAAGATCATAAGCATGATTCATTCGAGAGTTTTGGTATAAGAATATGCATGATGTAACATTATTTTTCTAGCCATTAAGATCAAATCATTTTGCAAAACTAAGCGTGTTATGAGACATGAGTGTTATTGACTAGGTTCATATCATGAGCATGATATCCATAACTGTATAGAGTAAGATTGAGATTAATGGGCTAAGGTATTTTCCCCTCATTCTAGGAATTAAGCATAGATGTGAATCTCTATGAAGTACATGAGCATAGGTCATAGACACAATTCTGATATTAAAGGCATCAACTAGATGTTGTAGTGACTGAAATTTGAGGAGTACACTAGAGTGTGAATGGATCAATATATCACTTTAACTCTTTCTGAAGACATCACTATCTGATTCTCAACACTTGATTTGGTTTCTCATCTTATCATCTCCCCCATAGGTCTAAACTGACACTTGAAGGCTATGGGTCCATTAATCATCTCTAAACTCGTCTTCATTCCCTTTACTCTAATACTTGGTAAAGGCTAATCTCATGGCTATTGAACTCTCCATAAGAAGGTACTAAGACTCCTTCTAAGGCCTCTTTATAAGATGCTTCTCATAATCTTTTCTCATTGTCTTATAAAGCCACTTAATCTGACTGTTAATGATATGACTTCTCCTTCTTAGCCTAACAATAACACCCTTGTATGTTCATATCAACCTAACTGGAGGAAACTTTGAACTTTATTTAAGATGCTTGTCATTCACTATATAAAATCCTTTCTACCAAACTCTTAAGGGTGATAAATAATGTTTACATCAGCCTACTCCACATTGACAACTTAATTATGCTATGTATGCATAAATAAAAACAAAAAACTTAATTAGAACCTCAATGACTACATACAATCTCAGGTACACCTCTTAATACTCTAGTTAATCTAGTGACTTAGTCATACTATAGTTATCTCATGTAAAGGTCAGAATCTCTCACTTGTACCACTCATATTCATTAAAGCGAACATCTCAATTCCTTACCTACTCTATGTCAAACCTACCAGATCAGATCTAAAAACTAGCATCATCACCCTCATCTTGCCATTCTTTTGATCATTACACTCTTCTCAAATTCAAGTTTAGTTTCTATTACTAAACATTGATATCAATATGATGTCGAACTTACTGTATTAACTTACACCTACTAGGTAAAATTAAGAAACACTCGTTGTTGACACCCAATTTTGAACCTCCTTTCTTCAAATTACAGTTTTCGAGCTTCTAAGTTAATAAATATTTTTACCATTAATTCCTATAATATTTACAACTTACTATTCCTATTTTATTATTAATATTATTTGTTTTGTGATTGTCATTCCTTTTAGAATTAGTATAAAATTACTTTTTCAACTTTTGTTATTGTCATCACATTTCAAAGTTCCTACTTAATTAATTAGTTATAAGTTAGTAAATATTTTTCTAAATCATTACCGAAAATATAATATTAATATTTTATTTTTTTACATACCACTTATATATTGTGTTAGTTATTAAATTAGAAGCTCGAAAGAATTGATTTAAAGAATGAACGACCCGAAAACTATTTCAGCTAATTGGGCCACAAAATTTGATTCAATTTGAGACCCAAAAATTATTCAGCCTTTGGGACTACTAAATTTATCCAAAAAAGACCCCATTTGGAGGCCCAAAAACACAGCAGCCCAACTATCCATATTTTTAAAATTTATCCAAGTCTCTTTAGGTTTCAATGTCCTGTCTTTTCCCTTAGCAGCCACACATTATGTCTCCTCTTTCATTTTTCTGGAAAAGTAGCATAGGTTGTCAACGATAAGCAGAGGGTAGGTACTCCATCTTCACGCCAATCTCCCCTCAATCACGTGGCTCCTGCATATCTTATCTGAAGGGCTTCCAAACGTTGGGATCTAAAGGTTTTAATTTGGACCAATTTCAAAACTGGAATTCCCGCTCAAGAACCCTATTCTTTACCTATAAATATTGGTATTTGGAATCAATTTCATTAAGTATTTCAGCTACTCGTTTTCCCTAAAAGCTTTGAAGCTATCATACCTAGTTTTAAAGTCTTGTTCTTCATTTCGTTGCTAATTTTGGATTTGAACGGGCTTAACCTCATCTTCGTATTCGAGAGTAGATCTTCGACCGAAAACGCCCCAAGTTCACTGCTCCAAAATAGGTCAGTAACACTTTATTCTCATCCTTTCTTTGGTTATGGAGTTGAATGATTAGCTCATCTTTAATTATATGTTAGTTTTGTATTATTTGTCGTAGTTAGTAAATTTTTTTACTTTTTCTTTAAGCCATTATTAGTGTTCGTCATTAAGACAATAATCATGTGTTCAACTTTGTATATAGGAGCAAATGTTAAGGTCTGCTTGTATATGGGGTTTAGGATTGGTAACTTATTTGTTTATTTAAACTATTTGATACAATGTTCTTAAAATCTGTTTCATTTGGTAAAATTATGCATTCTTGTCACGCCCCAAACTCAAGAGGCGCAACTGGCTCCTAATGCCAAAACTCAGGCCCGAATCGACTCTGCTGAACCATTTGCTACTAGCGAATGGCAGCCACACGCAATCAAGAAATCAAACAAGTTTATCTTGGCTTAAAACTAAGTCATCGGACGGCAAGGCCCCTGTCAACTTATCTATAAAAGAACTAGCTACTCCCAGGAGATCATATAAATAAATAGTCAACTCGCACAGAAGTCCTGATTGGGCCGTCGAGGCCACCATGATATCTATACCAAAACTAAAAGCAGGTATATATCAATACAATACATCAAACAACTCACAAGCTTCCGTAAACCAACAACATAGGCCAGCATGGCCATAACTTAGCTCTAAACCCCGCACACTAGTCTACAAGCATATAAGAGTAGTGAAGATTGGTGAGATAGGGCCCGAGCCTACCCATAAAGATATATACAATAAAAGGTAACAAACCTCCCAACTTTGGCAGCTCCGGAGGACAGGGCTAGCCAACCGGATAAAGGTCAATCCTTCTACTGAGGAGGTCTACTCAGTCATCTGTCAGGACCTACATGCATGAATGCAGCGCCCCCCAAGGCCATGGGGGGTCAGTACAAAATAATGTAAAGAGTATGAAAGGCAATAGACTATGATAAGGTATCCTGATATACTGGATTAATCCAATAAATAAATCAAGACTAAGATAAGTGTACTGACCTGCTCCTAAATCTAAACTTATCAAAAATAATAAAAAAACAACCTAACCAAGCCACCATAAGCTCGGCTGGTACAAACAACAGACAAGACTACCTACTCAGGCCCCCGAAAGCCCGGAAGGTGCCAATCAGCCTACATACCCCTATCAGTAGTCCCCTAGCCCCGTAGGCAGTCACATAGCCCTCTTAAGCATTAATGTAGCCCGTAGGTAGCACATAGCTCCCTTAGGCATCAACGTAGCTTATAGACAACTCATAGCCCTCTTAGGCAACAACATGGCCTTGTAGGAAGCACATAGCTTTCTTAGGCGTCAATATAGCCCTATAGGCAACTCATAGCCCTGTTAGGCATCCATATAGCCCTGTAGGCAGAAAATAGACCTTCTAGGCATATATCACATTCCTGCAGCTAACCACAATAGCTCCAACGACAATAATAACAATACAACCGCTAAAAGCGAGCAATTTAGTTATAAGCAACCAATACAAATAGCCTCTAAGTCGTGTCCAACATAGGGATGCTACTAACTAAATAAGAATCCCGAGAAGGGAGGATTATATCAACATGAGCAGCCAACAATCAACAATCACGGCTACAAGTATATCAGGGATAACAGCCCAAATACATTGCTTCTAAACTTTAAGGAAACATGTCGTAAGTAGGGAATAGCCTGAACATACCTTTTTCTCTATATTGACGTGGCCTAATGACTTTTACTCAATACTCCCTCGATACTACAACAAGGTAGGACCATAATCAACACACAAAAATAAAAGATACCATGACAATACGATAAAATAAATGTATTTCCATCGCTAATTGCTATTTTCTACTTATAAAAGCTAGAGTCGATGAAACAAGGGTCTTACCTTGATCTTAAAGTCGTAATACACTTCAAAACCTTCAAATATATCCAAATCCTTATTGTCCCAACACTAAGGTGTGATATGCTACGCAATCGATAAAACAAATTATACTACGATGATAAACCCAATGCGTAGAAGAACTTTCGTCAAGGACTTAGGTCGAGAAAATCTATATTTCACTTGATCCTAGAAATAGGTTTCTCTAATTTCTCTGCTTTTTAGCTTAAAAATGGTGAAAAAGGTCGAAGGAGACGACGATATATCTAACATTCCACCAACTTAGGGCCCCACCTCACGTGCTTGCTTGTGCAGTCCCACGAAAATGTGAATATCTCTCTATTCTGAAGTCGTATGAACGAACGGTTTGATGCGTTGAAACCTAGACTCATAGACCTTCAATTTCATAGTTTGCGGGGACCATAACTTTTAATAGATTGGGAGAAAACGTCCGAGATATTTGACTCAAATTTCAGACAAATCTTTAAAAAGGAATTTATGGTAAGTTTCGCCAACTTTTATTTTATCACTTACCTAAATTCAAAAATTGAGATATCACACTTGAACACTTAAAATATCACATAACACATCATTTTTAATTTATTACTCACCCTCCTTGTCTTTTCACGAAGATACGAGTTAATTTAGACATTTTTAAAAGTTGGGGTGTTACAATTCTGTCCAAATAGATTTAAGCGAAAATCATACATAGACCGAGTACTTTCTGCGATTAAACTTTAAACTTTTGACGTATTAACCGCAATGCCTGCATCTGATACAATATAGCCTAAGAAAGCTACAGTGTCTAACCAGAAATCACACTTAGAAAACTTTGCATAAAGTTCTCGGTCTCGAAGAACCGGAAGGACTGCTCGCAGATGATTTACATACTCATCTTTTGAACGTGAATACACCAAAATATCATCAATAAATACAATCACAAACAAGTCTAGATACGGCCTGAATATACTATTCATAAGGTCCATGAACACTGCTGGGGCATTAGTTAATCCAAAAGACATT
>JAJOOP010001070.1:0-23377 GCA_029582705.1 Solanum chacoense
ATCTTCATACCCATTTGAATGCAAGCTCATTTAGGTATAAATTTCTATCTCTTGATGTGTGGCTAAAAACCCCAATTCTTGGGGTGTGATTTAGCGAATATGGGTTAAGATAATTGTTTGGTCTTACTTGCTGATAGTTTAATCCTAGTTTAATTGTGATTTCGTTTACTGGTTGTGGATGAATTTAATGAATTTGTAGTTGCAAATACAAGTTTATTCATGTGTTTTCGGCTTGCTCGAGAGAGAGGTCGTAAAACTAAAAACACTAGATTGATGGCCAGTGTGACTGGGTGGACATGAGCTTTAGCTCGAGAGAGTGAACCCTAGTCCCATATCTACACACTCAGCTAGAGAGAGTGAGTGGGTTAAAGCGTAGGTTGGTCTTCATGCGGAAAGTTGGTGTCTGAGAGGAACGCATTTGAAACGGGGTAAGTTGCTTGAGAGAGAGCTTATCCCCCTTAAAGCTTAGCCTAGTCACAATTACTCTATGAATCTTCTATCGAAAGCATGTACCCAATAATCTAGCTTAACTCGTATTAACTGACCAAAGGGCGGATCGCCGAGATGTTCAGCTAGCCCGTCTTACTGCGCCGAATGGTCTTTCGCAGCATATTTTTTGCGACTATAAATACATTTTCAAACATTATGTTTAGTATCAAATTTTATTATGAACATTCATTAGAGTAATTTTTGAGTTTGAACTCTAAGTATTGAGACAAAACTTTTCTTTAGCTTTGAAGAATTGAAACTTTCCATTTTTGAGAAATTGAAAGCGGGTCTTCTAGATTCTTCATTTTGGACCTTTGTATAGACAAAATTAATCGTACCCAGTTGATGGAAACACAATTTGGTAATGATTTCAATCTTTTTATGATGTCTAGTTAAAACCCCAATTCTTGGGGTGTGATTATGTGATTATTGGTTGATTTAGCTTGTGGGTATTGCTAATCATTAGTTTAAATGTTGTTTAGAAGTTATTTCATTCAGTAATTGTGGTTTAATTTAAGAGGGTTGTAGTTGAAAATGCAACTCTACCTTCGTGTTTTTGGTTTGCGAGAGAGAGAGGTTTTAAAACCAAGATTACTGAATTGATAGTCTGTGGTTATTAGGTTGTCATGGGTTCAACTTGAGAGAGTGAATCCTAAACCCTTTTCCACACATTTATCGAGAGAGAGTGAATAGATTAAAGCGTAGGTTGTTCTCATTTGCATGCTTGTTGGTGTTCGAGAGAAACCTACTTGATTCGGGGTAAATTGTTTGAGAGAAAGTTTATCCCCGCTAAAGTCTAGCGTATTCACTGATTTACAGCTATTTACTAATAGTTGCAATCACCCACACATCTACCTTTGCCTATAATCCAATCACATCCTAAGAACCCGTCTAAATATTGTTATTTTCGTGTTATTTGTTGTAGTTGATAATTGAAACAATCAAAACCCCATTTATTTGACATTCGTGTCACCCCTAATTTGAATTATCTTTTTATTCGATAATGTCTATTCCTATGGCCGATTCTAACTTATTCGCACTTGATTATTGAATCTTAAGCATGTACCACTCCCTGTGGGATTCGACCCCGACTCATTTAGTTGGGTTATTATACTGACTAACGATCAGTGATGCTTAGAACTAGATTAAGTGTCCTTGAAACGTTAATCTATAGGTCACGCGCCCGACATATTTTTTGCGCGCTAGCACGTGTTTGAAGCCTTTTAATAACCCCCGAAATACGTAGTTCACCTTCGGAGTTCAAAATTTGACACTAGAAAGATGCGTTCTCAAGAAACTAAATTCCTCCAAGGTTCATCCATCATCCAAGGTAAGATTTGACCTTAAAATTTCATAATTTCTTCATCTTAACACCAATTAATACCTTTTTACTCATGGAATTTATAGGTTTTCAAAAAATTCCACCTCTAGGGTTCAAGATCAAGTTCTTTGTATCTTTTTCTCCAAAGATTCTATAGAATTTAGAGCGTTTAAGGTATGTAAGGATACTCATAATGATGGACTAAGTTAGTCCTCATGCCCTACATCTTAAATTTAGTCAATAAGAATTAAATCTAGTGTTTACCCAAGTTTTCTTACAATTCAAATTGGCATTTATTCCTTGTTATTGAATTCTAATTTCTAACTTTTGGACTATAGTTTTTCATCTAACTCATATTCTTAAATTGTTTTTCATGCTTATTTAATCACATGTGCCCTATTTAGTTAAGAATTTTTGAAGACTTTTTACATAATTGTTTTCATGCATTTATTTCAGACTCAAAGTAAGTTTAAGCAGTTGAGTTTTTCAATTAAGAAGGATTTGAAGAGAACATTAAGTGTTCCAAATGCATTACTTTTACAAGACAAGCATGTCTAGTATTAAAGACGCACAAAAAGTCTCAGACTTAGTAGGATAAAAGGTGGATTAAATGTTAGAATCTTATATCAATTCTTGAATATATGTTGTATGATCATGAAGAATACTCATCTAGACTTAGTAGGATAGAAGAGAGCTCTTGGGGGTTGTTTGGATCGATCAAAGTTTAAAAAGTGGCACCATAACCTTAATAATTCTTCTTTGGATTAATAATGAAATCCTACACTAGGAAAGCTCAACCAAGATTCCAAGAACTAAATTATTGGACCTTCTTCTTCAAGCTAGAGTTTTTTCTTGAACTCTTGGAAATTAAATAAGGTACGTAGGACTTCAATGAGAAATTAATTTCATCCTAATATCCAAAATTCTTCAATTTTTATTAATCTAATTTCATAGTTGTCTATATTGAGTCTATACCCTAGGTGTGGTCAATGCTCAAAAATCGTTATTTTATCCCAAGCAAACCCTTGGTCTGGCTGTTAATTTCGTAGTTGTCTGCATTGAGTCTATATAGGTGAGTAAGATCCTCCACCTAGAGATAAGAGGAGGATTAAATGTTAGAATCATATATAAATTGTTGAATTTATATTGTATGATCATGAAGAATACTCACCTAGACTTAGTAGGATAGAAGAGAGCTCTTGGAGGTTGTTTGGGCTGATCAAAGAGTGAAAAGTGAGAAAAAAAGTTCTCCTCACTTTATCGGGACGTTTTTGGATTTATTCTAAAAGTGGTCACACATGTCTATTCAGCTACGTAGCTGCTCAGCCACTCTTTAGTAAAATGAACATAATTTTAATTTCATTCACAAATCATAATTTAAAATAAGACAAAAGTTCAAAAATCATATGAAATCACATTGAAAAAATTTCACATCATCGCATCTTAAATTAAAATTATATTCATTACAACTTCAGGAAAAAAACCATTAATTCATCAATTATTATCCACATCAATTAGATTTATCCAAAGCTAATATTTATGACACAAAACACATAATAATACATTTCTCATACGCTCATATTAGTTTCGTCAACATCTAAATAACTAAACACCACGCAATACATCAAGAATTCATTTATCATCAATGCAACAACAAATTCAATAAATAAAAGCCTATGAAGTCATAAGATTGTACTTTATCTTAAACTTCTCTTCAAATATACTAGTCGTGTTTAATTTCTAACTAATTAATAGCCTTCAATTATGTAGCAACTATTTCTAAGAAATGACCCCCTAACACTTCAAATTGTCACTTTTAATCCTCATTTTTTTAATCGCACTCTTCAAATTCTTCATTTCAATTATGATTCTTTCAAGGAAGACTCCAAATTATGTATTGAAGCTATCTCCACAAAAGCTTGATTATTTCTTTTCTAATATTCACATGAATAAAATTGTCATTGTAATTAAAAATAAGATAACAACAATACAGAAACACAAAAAAATATTGACGAGTCGATATAAAATCAGTTCACCAAGCAGATTAAATAGAAAATTATACCACAAAAATGAATTTATTTACATCTAGATGAGGACATTTGAAAATCTTCTTTCCATATCAGATGGAGTCTTCGAAGTTAGACTTTTGACAATCAAACCACAACTGCAATTTCTTTGCGAAGAATAACTATTTTGGACATTTTCCAGCTAATCTACTAGATGAATAGCGAAATTACACTTAAGCCATAGGGGACGGGGAGAAATTTCAATGAGAAATAGTGAGGGAGAAACATTTTTAGCTCTAATTGACTCTCAACTTTTGAAAAATACTTATGTAAATGTATATTTGTTTGGACTCTCTTTATTTCAGATGGATCGGGATGGATTAGATAGGGTTTCTTTTCTTTTCCGAATAATTTGTGTTGATTTGGAATTTTTCATCCAATTAGAAATAGAAGTGATAAATTGGATCACGACAGGGTTAAATATGACTAGATAACATACTGAAGGATAAAATTATCTCAAAAAATTAAGGGATATTTTTTACCTTTCTCTTATATACTATATCAAAGTAAACTAAAATAAAATAAAATAAAAAATTACAAGGTGAAAAATCAACCCTGCTAATAAGATGAAAATTTTTAGATAGTCGTAACTATTTAAACAAGTAAGATCCCCGAGGAGGTTACTCAATATGAACAAGATACAATGCACAAACTTGACAATCAAAACCAGGATATTATCATGATGGACACAAGATTATATGATTTTTGATTTCTCAAGATATAGACAGATGTATACTGCATGAAGGAATCCATACATAGCTTACTTAGGATACAAATTTTTTACCATATAATTGGGAGTAATATATCAAAAAAAATTAACAAAAATAATACTCCCTCTGTTACATATTAAGTAAATCTGTGAGACAATGCATATCTATTAAGAAAAACATTCAAAAACATAATTTAAAACATAATTTTCACTATTACCCTTTGTGAAGTCATAAAATATAACTTTATTAATATTACAACTTATCCCCTAGATAATATAAAACTTCAATAAAGGAAAGGGTATATATGAAATCAAATGCAAACATCTATCTTGAAATTTGAACAATCAAAAATAATAAAATATTCACTTAATATGGAATATATGTAGTAAGGAAGAACATTATATGTTTCATCTTCATCATGGTTATAACTTTTGTACTTTTAATTAAGGTTTTACTATGAACATGATGTGCATTACAATTTCAATTCTTTTTATTATTTAATAAAACAAATCAATAGTAAATTGATAACGTAAAGAGGAGTATTTGTGATCAAGTGTTACTTTTTCATTCTTAATCAAAAGTCTCGATTTGAGTCTTCGGAATATGAAGTCGCCTTTGTTAGGAAACGTTTTACTCCTAGTGTAGAATTTTCCGGCGTATATCCAAATTTAGTCAGGTAGAGCCAAAAAGAAGTAGGGTTGTACTCAGAAATAGATTTAGAGTTTCAAGTCTCCCATCTGCATATCCCAATCAAGATTGTAATTTGTAACTCCTTGAATTTTGGTTAGTTTTAAGGTTTTGGGTCAACTTCAAGTGGCAATAACTTTGAGCACAGGATGAGTTAGATTGCCCATGAGGTATCATATCAAAGGTCTTTGAGTCCCTTTTCCAACACCGCCAAGTTTGCTAAATTCTGATTTTGGATGAATAAGTTATGTTTGTTTGAGTGCAGCCTCTCTAGTTAAGGCATTTTTCATTCATTTTTAGGGGCGGTATTTTGGTCATTTCCTTACCCCACTAGCCTAGCACGTTTTCTTCACCCAAATAGGGTTCTAAGCTGATTGAGACCAGCTTTCATTCATTCCAAAAGAGCGTAGGGTTTTTAGAGAGAAGTTGAAGAGGACAAAAGAAAAAGGATTCAAGCATTCTTTGAAGAACTTGAAGATTTCGCCAAGAACTTGGTTCTTTCGAGGTGTGTAAGCTCTCATAGTATTGGGTTTCTTCACCGTCATGCCAATCATGTGATTTTCATCCATAAATTCGTGCTTGAGGTTGGCTAATTTGAATTCTTGAGAAATTCTTGAAGTTTTAGCTTCATTATTTGACGATGAAGTCTTGTTTAGTTCTTGAGGTGAGGGTCTTGCGAATGAGTGTTTTTTTATGGATTTGAGTGGCTTTTCGATTAGTTTTTCCCGGGTTTATGAATCCAAATGACTTTGGGAGGAAATCATTCGATTCTTGATGAGTTAGAATTTGAATTGAGCAAGAAATATTCGTCAAAAATAGTGGTAAGGGGTGGGACACCGCACCAGCAGTGCACCCAAACTAATGTTCAGTAGTTTGGGGCCTCGCATGTAGCACTACTAGTGCACCCCAAACTACCTTCAATAGTTTGAGGCCTTGCACCCTGCGCCAGCTGTACACCAAGGTCGTCAGGCACATTTCTTCTTCGCTCTTCATCTCATATGAGTTTTTTCAAGCCCTGTGTTCTCTCTCTTCTCAATATAAATATCTAAGCCTTAATTAATCATTGATAGATCCTATATATCCTAATCATAACACTTAAATCTTCATTTCCAATTAGAGTAAAGATTACGAGTAAATTTCAAGAAACCCATTAGGTCATCTTAAGAAGTCTTTCACAATCTTCTAAAAGTTGTTTTAAGACTTGAGTGAATAAGTAAGAGAATGAGGAGAGTTGAGTTCATGTTTCAAAAGGAGTATAAGGGAACTAAGTATTACCAAAGTGAAAACACTTTTACATTCAAAACGAGAGGAAACCTTGATTTCTAAATGAGTTCATTAGGAGTTTTGAACATCATCTCTTTTAAGAGAATCTTTTGAGTAATAATCTCAAGTTGAGGATACGTTATGTTTTTAAACATTAAGCATTAGTTATATATATTTTTGGGAGTAGTATTGAGTGGCGATATAGGGATTAGTTCAAACAACTCACATTCCTCATAAACCAAGTAGCTAATATGGGTAAATGATTGTACTGTTTAGATGATTCCTTATTGCTTTTAAGCATAGCTTAGTGGATCCACTTAGTTGAGGATGTTCTATACCCCGACAAGGTATAGGACAGTTCTGGCGGCATGGGCGAGATGTTGTATCATCACTTAGCACCTAGTGATGGTTTTCAGTTAGAGAATCTCTCAAATAGGAGTAAAGAGGTTATTATTTTATTTTTATATACATTTGAGTTATTATCTACTTTTTTAAAAGCTTTATACATCTTTCACCTTTTATTGTTGCTTTCATGTTGAGTTGAGTTGAGTGAGTTAAGGTTAGTATGTTTTCCCTTTCTATCAGTTTAGCTATGTATCCCTATGTTCAGTTTTCCCCTTGCATGCTTGTACAATCAATGTACTGACATCATTTGGACTGCTTCTTTTCATGATGCAGATACAGGTATTCAGGGTCATCAATTGGCACTTCTTTGATCCTATCACATTCCAGCTAACTTTGGTGAGCCTCCTTGCTTTTTCGAGGACTTCACAGGATGGATTTATTTTGTTAGGATATCATGGGTCTTGTCCCAATATCTATCATAGTCATTAGAAACTTCATAAACAATAGTAGTATAAAGAGTCATTCATTGTCTCTTGTTAATGTTTTAAAGACTTTGAGTTGAACAATTATGTTTATTGAGTATTGCAGCCTATATTGAGTTAAACTATCATAGTAATAAGATATTATGAGTTAATCTTTGCATTTGAGTTTCCAAAGTTTTCGAGTAAGTCTTTCACTAAGTATTGGGCCAGGCCAATGGTTCTTTGGGAACCACTGATGGTTTTTGAGTGCCGGCCATGTCCAGGGTGTAGGCTCGTGGCATGACAAACTTGGTATCAGAGTACAGAGTTCAAAAGGCCTAGGGTATCTATGAAGTCGTGTCGATAGAATCTTAGATATCAGTATAAAGCGCGCCACATCTATAATTAGGAGGCTACAATATTTAGGAAACATTTCACTTTCTTTTTACTCTCATTCATGCGATAGAGTTGACCTATATAAAAGCTTCTTTCTAATTTGTGCTTAAGCATATCTTTTCAAATCATTCCTCCACAAAGAGTTGTTTGAGGTCGTCCAGCTAGGAGAAATGTTGATCTTCAGGATCAATGGGCCCTTAACTCACCAGAAGTGCAACCCCCTCAGGGAGATGATAACAACATGGATAGCATGGATCAGGTAAAAGCTTTAGAGGATCTTGATGGACAAAAAGTAACGACATACAATGTGTGGAAGGTCCATCAAAGTGAAGAGAAAGAAGAAAAATGTCATTTGTGCAAATGGCCATCTCTTAATTTCAAGAATTCACAAATAAAGAGAACCAAACAAGGCCCTTATTTCATTAAGGGTAAAATTGTAACGAATTGTGTTCTTATTTTTATTAGTATAAATAGTAGTCTCTTTTATTTTGGAAGACTTAAACTATATGGATTTTGAATGTTAAATGAACAAACTCTTTCAAGAGTGTAGTTTAATGGTGGAATCCCTTTATGTTAGTGTAGCTTAATCTAGATTAGTGATGGGTATATTCCCATTGTTGATTTAGGACTTCTTAATCTTGATTTCACTTGAGATTGCTCATTTGTAGTTTTCAATATGAGTTGTTTCTTTTCGAATTCAAGTTTCTCTTCATCCTTGGTTGATTGTTTATTCAATTAGCCTTTCTTTCTTCTCTTGTCATCTCTTAATTCTAATCTATCTAACTTTTGTGTTGTTTCATTTCGCATTTGATTTCAATTGGTTTCCTCCCCAACTGGAATCCTTATCAGGAGAGGTCACAAATGTTGAGTTCTGGGATGATATCATAATGTTGAGTCAAGTGGTGACCAACCAAGATGGTCAACAAATAGTGGTTCATCAGGATGTGGTCGATATATCCAGGATCTATGAGTTCTTGACAATAAATCCTCCAAAATTCACAGAGTCAAATGTCATTGAAGATCCGCAAAATTTTGTGGAAGAACTGTAGAAAGTGTTTGAGGTAATGCATGTTACCGATGTTGAGCATATGGAGTTAGCTTCATACAAACTCAAGGGTATTGCTTGAATTTGCTTCGACCAATGGAAAAAGAGCAAGGTTGAAGGGGCACCAATTGTGAGTTGGGCTATGTTTGAAAATGCCTTCTTAGGGCGCTTCTCTCCCCGCTAGCTAAGGAAAGCAAAGATGAGGGAATTTTTAATTTGAAACAGGAGTCCATGAGTGTGCATGAGTACAGTCTCAAATTCACCAGATGTCCCGCTATGATCCGGAGATGGTGGCAGATGAGGAGCAGGAAGAGTCTATTTGTATCTTAAGCTATCCCTCTTGTGTAGCAAAGATGGTAAGGTTGTGATGTTCATACGTGACATGGACATATCTATGCTTATGATCCATGTGCAGAAGGTTGAGGAAGACAAGTAGGGACATGGACATACCCAGTCTTATTATCCATGAGCAACAGGTTGAGGAAGACAAGTTGAAGGATAGGAAATAGTTTCGTAACTAAAGGATTAAGACAACATGTAATAAGTCTGGACAGCAGAAGGTCGGTAATGTGAATCGGTCATCGTCCCAGTAAAGTCCAACTGGGCCTGCCCTATCATCAGCTGGTGCACCTGCACCAAATAATAGAGGTGATTTTAGAAATCAAAATTCGCAGAACTTCATAGCTTGACCTACTCAGTCTCAAGGTAGTGAGGTACAAGCATTCAACTGGATCCCAACATGAGCTAACTATGGTAGAAACGACCCAGGAGCATATTGTGATGTCTCCAATGGTTGCTTCAAGTGTGGTTGGATAGGTCACTTCATGAGAGAGTGACCTAAGAACAGGCAGGGTAATGGTAATGGGGCAATAGAGCCCAATCTTCTTCAGCGGCTCTGGTAGACAAAGCTGCTCTAAGAGGAGCTACTTCAGGATAGGTGGAGGAGAAAACCATATGTATGCTATCACTAGTCTCCAAGAACAGGAGAAATCACCCGATTTTGTCACCAGTATGATCAAAGTCTTTGATTTTGATGTGTATGAATTACTTGATCCAGGTGTGAGTCTATATTTTGTGACTTCGTATATATCTATGATGTTCGATATTTTTCCTGAACAACTTCTTGAGCCTTTAGTGTTTCCACACATGTTGGTGACGCTGTCCTAACTGAGATATTTATCAATATTGTCTTATCTCCGTCAATCACAAGGACACCATGGCTGACTTAGTTGAGCTTTACATGGTGGACTTTGATGTTATTCTAGGTTTGGACTGGCTTTATGCTTGTTATGGCTCAATTGAGTATAGGTCTCGAGTAGTCATATTTCAGTTTCCTAAAGAATCAGTTGTAGAGTGAAAGAGTAGTTCCATAGTGCCTAAAGGTCATTCCATTTCATACCTTAAGGCCAGAAAGTTAGTCTCTAAGGGGTGCCTCTATCACATAGTTTGAGTTAATGACTCTAGTGTTGAGACAACACCTATTCAGTTAGTTCCAGTTGTGGGTGAGTTTCCAGAGGTCTTTCCACCATATCTTCTCGAAGTCCCTCTTGAAAGAGAAATAGGCTTTGGCATAGATATTCTACTTGATACTCGACCTATATCCATTCTGCCATATAGAATGGCTCCAGCTAAGTTAAAAGAGTTAAAAGAGTAGTTGAAAGATCTTCTTGATAAGGAATTCATTCAACCTAGTGTCTCACCTTGCGGCGCTCCGATCTTATTTGTGCGGAAGAACAATGGTTCTATTAGAATGTCTATAGATTACCCACAGTTGAACAAGGTGACTATAAAGAATAAGTATCCTCTTTCGAGAATTAATGATCTTTTTTGTCAACTTCAGGGTGCCACTTACTTTTCTAAGATAGACATTAGATTTGGCTATCATCAGTTCAGAGTAAGAGAAAGTAACATCCCGAAGATAGCATTCAGTACCTGTTATGGTCATTATGAGTTTCTTGTTATGTCTTTTGGTTTGACTAATGCCCCTGGAGTATTCATGGAGCTTATGAACAAATTATTAGTCATATCTTGACATGATTGTGATTGTATTCATTGATGACATTGATTTATTCGAGGAATGAGGAGGATGATGCTAGTCATCTCAGAATAGTTCTCCAAACTCTCAAGGATAGAGAGTTGTATCCTAAATTTTTTAAGTGTGAGTTTTGCCTTGAGTTCGTGGAGTTCTTAGGCCATATTGTTTCTAGTGAGGGGATTCGAGTTGACACTAGAAAGATTGAAGCAGTGCAGAACTGGACCAGAAGGAGTTTCTTGGGATTGGCTAGTTATTATGGAAGGTTTGTCGAGAGTTTTCATCTATTTCATTCCTGTTGACTCAGAAGACAGTAAAGTTTCAATGTTCTAAAGCTTCTGAGAAACTCTTTCACGAATTAAAAACCGCATTAACTATTGTCCAGTGTTAACCCTACCAGAAGGTACGCAAGGCTTTATTGTGTATTTTCATGCATCTAGAGTTGGACTTGGTTGTGTATTGATGCAGAATGGAAAAGTTATAGCTTATGCCTCCAAACATCTTAAGATTCACGAGAAGAAATATACGACTAATGATCTCGAGTTGGCTGTTGTAGTAATTGTTTTGAAAATATGGTGTCATTATATCTTTGTTGTTCATGTAGATGTGTTCATCGATCACAAAAGTCTTCAGTATGTTTTCAGCCAGAAAGAGCTTCATCTCAGACAGGAGAGGTGGTTAGAGTAGCTCAAGGATTATGATATGAATATCCTCTATCACCCAGGTAAGGCTAATTTTGTTGTTGATGCTTTGAGTAGGTAATCTATGAGAAGTGCTACCCACGTTGAGGAGGGCAGGAAAGAATTGGCCAAAGATGTGCACAGACTTTCACGTTTGCGAGTCCATTTGTTAGATTACAATGAGGGTAGAGTTGTGGTGATGAATGGGTCTGAATCATCATTAGTTTTTGAGGTGAAGGAGAAACAGGACCAAGACCCCGTTTTACTTGAATTAAAAGTGAATGTTCATAAGCAAAAGGTGATGGCTTTTGAACAAGGGGAGATAGTGTATTAAGGTATCAAGGTAGATTGTGTGTACCAAGTGTGAATGAACTCCAAGAGAGAATCATGAAAGAAGCTCATAGCTCCAGATATTTGATCTGTCTTGGTTCCACAAAGATGTATCATGACTTGAGAGAAGTCTATTGTTGGAGTAGTATGAAGAGGTGTATTGCAGATTTCATTGCCAAGTTCCCAAATTGCCAACAAGTCAAGGTAGAGCACCAAAGACCCAGTGGTATGGCTCAAAATATAGATCTTACAGAATGAAAGTGGGAGATGATCAATATGGATTTCATTACTAGCTTTCTGTGATCTCGCATGCAGCATAATTCGATTTGGGTGGTTATAGATCGGATGACTAAATCAGCCTATTTCTTGCAAGTAAAGACTACCTTTTCGATAGAAGATTATGCCAAGTTATTTATTTAAGAGATATTTAGAATTCATGGAGTTCATGTGTCCATTATTTCAGATAGAGGTGCACAATTCACTGAACAATTTTTGAAGTCTTCCAGAAAGGTTTAGGTTTCGAAGGTAAATTTGAGTACTACTTTCCATCCTAAGACTGATGGTCAAGAAGAGTGTACGATCCATACTTTAGAGTAAATGTTGAGGGCTTGTGTCATCAATTTCAAGAGTTATTGGGATGACCACTTACCTGTCATAGAGATTGCCTACACAACAATTATTACTCTAGCATCCAGATGGCTCCTTTTGAGGCTCTTTATGGGCAAGGATGTAGATCTTAAATTGGATGGTTTGAGGATGGTGAAACTGGTTTGATAAGACCCAACTTGGTCCATCAAGCTATGGAGAAAATGAAGATCATTCAGGAAAGGTTGAAAATAGCTCAAAGTCGTCAGAAATCCTATACAGATGTTAGGAGAAGTGACTTAGAATTTGAGGTTGGCGATTGGGTTTGCTTGAAGGTTTCACCTATAAAGGGTGTTATGAGATTCGGTAAGAAGGGGAAACTCAGTCCCTAGTACATTGGTCCTTACAGGATATCCAAGAGGATTGGCGATATAGCTTATGAGTTGGAGCTACTATCAGAATTAGTAGCAGTTCACCTGGTTGTTACACCCCAAATTCGAAAAATTGTAAAATGGAAGTTTTAGAAAGTTGCAGGTGCCAACTGACAGTGGCCACCAACAGGTCGTGGTTAAGACCATAGGTATGGTCCGTGGTTAGGCACCCCAGACTAGGCTCAGACTTCACGACCACTGCCTGACCAACGAACCGTAGGTCAAACCAAGGTCTGTGATCCAGGGGTCTGTAGGTAGAAAAATATCTATGTATCTACCGACGGTCAACCAGGATGGACCATAGGTCGATCGACGGTCCGTTGATCGGGGGTCCGTAGGTCAAGAGCTGGCAGTTATTTTAAGGGCACATGGGTCCTTTCTGGTTTTAATTAAATCAATGTGGTGTCATTTTGCCTACGTCCAGAACACTATATAAGTATTTTTCACCCCTAAATTCACTCATTCAAGTAATTATTTCAAAACTCCAAAGAAATCCCAAAATTCTTCTCTCAAATATTCTCTCTGTAGAACTTGAGGAAGAAGAAAAAGTTGGAGCTAGGATCTAGGACAAGTCTCCAATCCTCAAGAAATTGTGGGCTTTGTTATCAAGGTATGATGGCTTTTCATCCATGGAGCCCCATGATTTCATCAATTTAGAAGAATAATTCCCTAATTCTAGTTAGGGTTTCTTCTAATATTATGGGTTTTGATCCAAATGAGTGGATTATGATTGTTTATGATGAATGATGATTAGTAAAGCTTTGAGAGTAAAGTTATATAATGATTGTTGATTTGTAGATAGAATTGTTGTGGAAGGATTTACCCACATGATCTACACCATGAATGTATAAATGTGAAAGGTTTTCTCAAATACAATGATTCTAGGTTGAAAGGCTTGCTCACCTAAACTGAATCAAAACATGTATGAAATATGATATCTTGAAGTGGTGATATGAGATCCCTTCACGAATAGCTTGACTTGGTAAGACAATACCATGCATGGTAGCTTGAGTTAGTAGATCTCATGGATAGTTTTAGATTGAGCAATAGTACCCTTCCAATGGTTAGCTTGAACTAGTATGAGAGGATACTTGCATGATAGATTGATTTGGTAAGGCTAAACCATTTCATTGGTAGCTTGGATTGAGAAATAATACCCTTCCTTCAGTAGCTTGGACTTGCATAAGAAGATTTCTTCCATGATAGCTTGGTTAAGCATGATGAGGTGCTTTTCCTTGGTAGCCTTGAATTGGTAAATAGTAACCATTCATAGGTAATGACTTGACTTGGACTAGTAAAGAAACAGTCTTCCATGAATTATAGAAATAGCTAAAGAGAGACTAGTCCCTAATCAAAGTAGTATAGTTATGATGAAACAAGGTTACTTCAAGGAAGTATCGTAAGTATGTTTTAATATGATATTTACTTGTATGATGATAGATTAGATTGGATTGTTGATTGAGTTGCCTTCCTTGATATGTTTGACTAGAGGTGGATTACCTAAGTCTTGATTAAGAATAGATGAGGTTACTTAAAAAGTGTTCAACTTACATTATGATTATCTATGTGCATTGATTATGTTTATGACTCATGTTGTTATCTCTTATTCTTATAGCTTATGTCTTATTTTGACTAATGCTTATGTTATGTCTATGTTAATGTTTATGCTAGTTATCATATTTAATACATCTTTGTACTAACGCATACTCTTGCCTTCATTTCTTATCCAAATGTAGGGTCTGATGATATCGATTCTCATCCCCGTGGCTAGGATCATAGTAGAGCAAGACTTGAAGCTTTGGTGAGTCCTCATAGGATTTGAGGATTAGACCACCATTTCCTTATGTCTTTCATTTGATGTTTTGGACTATTCTATGGGTTATGTCCCAAAGACTTTCATATATTAGATGGTTTGAGACAAGTGTAATAGACTTCCACTCGTTTTATAAAGACTTTGATATTGATTGAAAATGTTTTAAATTACCGCTCATTTCTATTATCTTATGTTATGAAAGCTAAGTGGCTTGTATGAGGCCTCTCGAGGTCTTGTACGCCATGTTACATCTAGGGTGTACCCCTAGGTCCTGACACCGGTGTTCCATGTGTCAATGCTAAAGAAATGTTTGGGAGATCCTTCACTCATAGTACCTATTGAGAATATTGGTATTAAGGATAGCCTATCTTATGATGTGATAACCCCTCAGATTCTTGATCATCAGGTTCGTAAGTTGAGAACCAAGGAGGTTGCATCAGTCAAGGTCTTATGGAGGAAAAAAAATTGTTGAGGAAGCTACTTGGAAGGATGATAAGGATATGAAGAATAGATACCCACATCTGTTTGCTTCCGAAGAAATTCAAAACTAAGGTACTAACTCTTTTATTGGTACTTTTTATGTGGATATATTGAGTATATGTAAATTGCATGTTGTGTGCTTGAGATGAGGTTGTTAAATGTATTCCAACCCTGTTCTAGCTAGAGCAATCTCATTCGAGGATTAATGTTCCCAAGGGAGAGATATTGTAACACATTGAACATTGGTCAATGTTTAAGTAGCGGGTCAACTTTAAACGACCATAACATTCATCACTGGATGAGTTAGGTGGCCCATGATCTATCAAATCGAAGGTCTTTGAGTACTCTTTCCAACACCGCAGAGTTTGCTAAATTATGAGTTCGCGTGAAGGATTTATGTCTATTTGAGTGCAGCCTCTCTATTTAAGGCATTTTTCATCCATTTTAAGGAGAGGTATTTCAGTGTTTTCCTTACCCCACTAGCCTAGAACATATTCCTCACCCAAATAGGGGTCTAAACTGATTGAGATCAGCTTTCATTCAATCCAAAAGAGCGTAGGGTTTTTGGAGAGAAGTTCAAGAGGAGAAAAGAAAAAAGGATTCAACCATTATTTCAAGAACTTGAAGATTTCACCAAGAACTTGGTTCTTTTGAGGTATGTAAACTCTCATAGTGTTGGGTTTGTTCACCCTCATGTCAATCATGTGATTTTCATACATAAACTCGCTCTTGAGGTTGGTTGATTTAAATTCTTGATAAATTCTTGAAGTTTTAGCTTCATTCTTTGACGATAAAGTCTTGTAAAGTTCTTGAAGTTAGGGTTTTTTGAATGAGTGTTGTTCTTGATGGACTTCAGTGGGTTTTCGATTAATTTTTTTGGTTTTATGAATCCAAATGATTTTGGGAGGAAATCATTTGATTCTAGATGAGTAAGGCCTTGAATTGAGCGAGAAAAATTCGTCAAAAATCTGGGTAGGGGGTGAGGCATCGTGCCAGCAGTGCACCCAAACTACTGTTCAGGGCTAGGCACGCCACGCCATGCCACGCCAGCAGTGCGCCCCAAACAACCATTAGTAGTCTGAGTCCTGGCACCCTACGCCAGTAGTATGTTAGGGTTGTCAGGCCCCTTTCTTCTCCGTTCTTCGTCCCGTAGGAGTTCCTTCATGTTGTTTCTTCGCTCTCTTCTCAATACTAACTATCTAAACCTTCATTAATAATTGAGAGATCCTATATATCCTAATCATAACTCTTAAATCTTTAAGTCAAATTAAAGTAAAGATTAAGAGTAAACTTCGAGAAATCCTTTTGAGTCATTTTGAGAAGTCTTTTACAATAATCTAAAACTTGTTTTAAGACTTGAGTGAATGACTAAGAGAAAGAGGAGAGTTGATTTTCATATTTCAAAATGAGTATAAGGGAACTAAGTATTCCCAAAGTGTACACACTTTAACATTCAAAACGAGAGAAACCTTGATTTATAAATGAGTTTGTGAGGTGTTTTGAGGATTATCTCTTTTAAGAGAATATTTTAAGTAATAATCTCAAGTTGAGGATGCATTATGTTATTATTGGGAGTTGTGTTGAGCACCAATATGGGGATGAGTTCATACAACTCATATTCCTCATAAACCATGTAGCCAACATTGGTAAATTATCATAATTTTTAGATGATTCCTTATTTAATTTAAGCAAAGCTTAGTGGATCCACTTATTTGAGGTTGTTCTATACCCCAGAAAGGTATATGATAATTTTGGCAGAGTAGGTGGGACGTGGTATCATCACTTAGCTCATAGTGAGGATTGTTGGTTAGAGAATCTCCCAAATAAAAGTTAAAATTTTATTAGTGTATTTTTATATATATTTGAGTTATTAAATACTGTTTTAAAAGCTTTATACATCTTGCACCTTTTATTGTTTCTTTCATATTGAGTTGAATTGAGTTGAGTATGTTTTCCCTTTTCATCAATTCAGTTATGTATCCCTATGTTTAGTTTTCCCCTTACATATTTGTACATTCAATGTAGTAATGTCATTTGTCGTACATTATTTCATGATGCAAATACATGTATTCAGGGACATCAATCGGCGCTTCGTTGATCCCATCGCATTCCATCTAGCGTTGGTGAGCCTCTTTGCTTTCCGAAGGGCTTCACATGCTGGATTTATTTTGTTTAGATGTCGTGGGTCTTGTTCTGATATCTATCAAAGCTATTAGAGGCTTCATAGACAATAGTAGTATGAGGAGTCTTTCATTGTCCCTTATTGATGTTTTAAAGACTTTGAGTTGAACAATTATGTTTATTGAGTATTTCAGACTATATTAAATTAAACTATTCTAGTAATGAGATCTTATGAGTTAATCTTTGCATTTGAGTTTCCAAAGTTGTTGAGTAAGTCTTCCGCTGAGTATTGAGCCAGACCAAGGGTTCGCTTGGGGACAACGATGGTTCTCGAGTGCCGACCAAGTCCACGGTGTTGGCTCGGGGCGTGACATAATCCAATATATTGTCTTCTCTATACACTTGCCTCTTTTACCTGTTCAATCCATCCCCTCTCTTTCTCTCTAGGGTTTCTTTCAAGGTTTCCTCTTCCCCATATACCTTTTCAGCCATTCAAAACAACTCAATCACCTTCTTTTCTTTGTATATTTACATTTCAATCATCATGAGGATTTTTCTAACACAATCACCTTGATATACTTCTTTATTTATTGCTATATTTTCTTTACTACAAAAATTTATACGATTGTCTAATTAAAGAAAAGATTTGAAGAATAAAGGAATTACTATGATTCTACAGTTCTAGCAAAGTCTAATGACCAACTTTACAACTTTCATCTGCCATACTTGAAATGGAACTAACTGTAACGACCCGTTCTCGTCGTTACAGAAAAGCTATCAGGGGGAAATTTTGGGTCAGAAAACTTTTAGTAGTAACTTGAGAATTCCTAGCCTAGTCCAGATTTGGATGAAACCAGAGTCTTTGAGGTATAGGTAAATCTTGTTACAAATGAGAGATATAATAATAAATTTGATCGCATGAATGGATAGCCAAGACGTTAAGGAAATTGTACAACCTTACAAAATCGAATTCGGGCGAGTAGAACTCCCAAAACTTATCTTAGTGTGAACAGATAATTTTTTAGTGTCATGGGTTGAAGGTGTGTTGTGAAATGGAGGCTAGGAAATCTAAATTTTGACTCTCTATTTTTGTGCAAGCCGCTAGGGCGGGATTATTCCCTCCAGGGCAGGGCCGTTGTGGCAGGATGGGGGCCGCCACAGCGGGCCAGTCGTGACTTAAGTAGGAAATAAACCCCAAAAATGCCATTATTCTGCAATTTTCATTCTTGAGAGCTAGGAGAAGACCTGAGGAAATTTCTTGACAGTTTTCCACTACTTTTGGTGTAAAAGGTAAGGATTTTACTCCCCTAATCCATTTTTCGATTCGTAGAACTTAGAATTTATATCATATATTGTTGGATGAGGGTTTTAAATTGAATTGGATGGTGGGAAAAAGCCCTAGCTGCACCTTAGGATCATGAGTTGGGTCTTGGGTTAGTTGGTTTGTTATAATCCGGGTAAATTAGACTATAATTATTGATCTTTGCGTTGTATTAATCGTTTGTAGACCTAGAACAAGCGAAAAGAATCTGGAAAGGGCAGACTCAAGTGTCTTAGGAGGATTCAAGCATGGTTTCAATGTAGGTGATGGTTTGATTTCATGTTTGTGTAATGTATGTGAGTATTTGCTTCATTCTAATACATGTATGTATGCAAATGTTGCACTATTGATCATCAAATGCGAATGACTATAAAAAAATGATTGTATGCCATGAATCAACATTTGAATATATGATTATGAGAATGTACATTGTAATTGTGATTGTGGCTTATTGAATGGATCAGGTGTTCCGTTCCAACACACTAACTTGGATCAGATGCCACGTTTCGGCGCATGTATGGGATCGGGTGTCACGTCCGGCACACTAGTTGGGATCGGGTACCACGTTCAGCTACACTAACAGTTTGGGTATGGGTTCCATGAGAGGACCATTGACTTGTCATATATGTGAATTTACTTGATAATAGAAATGTGGAATGGTACATTGCTCTTGAAACGATAATCGATATTGTATATGTTCGGTATATGCGTGTTTAGTTATTGTGACTTATTATGTATGGTGTACTTACTGGGTTAGCCATGTGATCCTACTAGTATATTGTGGTTGTGTACTGATACTACATTTGCTCTTTCTTTGTTGAGTACAGGGCATCTTCAGGCAGTTACTGACAGACCGCATCTAGGAGATCAGTGATCAATCGAATTCAAGGGTGAGCCAGTTCTTCCAGGCTGCCATGAATTCGCTATGTTTTAGTTCACTCTTTCCAGACTCAGACTTTCTAGTTAGATATTTGTATGCTTAATTGGGTTGTACCCATTTTCTTTAGACTTATGGATTGTTAGAGTCTTGGTACATTGACTTTCAGATTCTAGGGGTGTTTTCCGCAATGTTTTAGTAATGAATTGTTAGACTTTCGGAGTTTATGGGAACCCTACTTATTTTGGCATTTAAACATGCTTCCGTATCTTCAAATTTTTAGTTCTTAGGTTAGCTGATTAGTATTAATGGTTCTCCCACCAAAGGATTAGTGTGGGTGCCAATCACGACGGTTTGGGTCGTGATAAATTTTTGTATCAGATCCCTGGGTTCATTGATCTCGATGTACCGAAATGAGGCTAGTAGAGTCTTCTGGAATGATACAGAGACGTCTGTACTTTTCTTCTAGAGGCTATAGGATTTTAGGAAATCTCTCTGTTTTATCTTGTCTCTTTTCGTGCTATAACTTGATTCCAATTGGTATCTAGTGATCCAAAGTGGTATCTAATCTCCTTCACTCTTTTGTTCATAGAGGGTTAACACTCGAATCAACGGTGTCAGGTGCATAACTCCCGTCAATAAGCCTGCTGAGGAGTCCACAGCAAGAGGTCAGGGTCGAGGCAGGGGTAGAGGAAGAGCAAGAGGTAGAGGCCGAGGAATGGTAGCACCCGCTAGGGGTGGGGTTCCGGTTAAGAATGCTCCCAGAAATAAGGTTCCTCTTGCGCATCATGAAGAGATAGAGGAAAATGTAGAGGTTGAGAATCAAGAAGATGTTGGACAAGGGGAAGAGGTGCAGGCTGAGACTACATGTTTTTCTCCTTTAGGCCCAGTGTTAGCTCAAAAAATTATGTATTTCTTGAAAGGATTGGACTGGAATTCTTCCCGCATTTCAAGAAACTCAAACCCCCGCCAATCCCCTTATTGCTTTCACTGTCCCCAAGGTAGGAGGAACTATAGGTACTAATGCCTTTTTCTGTCCTTTGTTGGGTCCTGTGATGACTTGTAATGAACACGAAATGTTGACCAAGTTTCTGAAACTGAAGCCTCCGGTATTCCATGGTTCTGAGAGTAAGGACGCTTATGAGTTCATCTTAGATTGTTATAAGAGGTTGCATAAGTTGGGTATTGTCCATCAGCATGGAGTAGAGTTTGTGACCTTTGAGCTTCATGGTTAGGCTAAGCAGTGGCGGAGAGCTTATGTGGAATGCAGATCTTCAGCTTTACCCCTACGCACTTGGACCCAGTTTCATGTTATGTTCTTGGATAAGTATGTGCCTCGGACTTTGAGAGATAGCAATAAGGATGAGTTCATGGCTTTAGAGTAGGGTGGTATGATTTTAGCTGCTTATGAGGTTAAGTTCCATGACTTATCTAAATATTCTACAACTGTTGGTAACTACAGGAGAGGATTTGTCTTTTTGTCAAAGGATTGAACCCCGAACTTCAGGTGTTTACATGACTTCTCCAGGAAAAAATTTCAATGAGGTGACCGACTTTGTAAAGAAAGTAGAAGGAGTTAGACGTGATGAGTAGGCTAAGGCTTTGGCTAAGAAAGCTAAGAGCACAGGAAACTTTCAGGGTTCCTATTCCATAGGTTTAGGGAAGCCGACACTTGTAGCCCGGCCAATTCAGTCTTCTATGCCCGCATTCACAGGTAACTACTCGAGAACTCCACCTCAGAATTTGATTCAAGATAGCCAGGGAGCCGCACCTTTGGCTGGCAGCAGACCATCTTTTGATCGTACTTATTATAATTATGGATAACCTGGGCATATGAGGAGAGAGTATCCCCAATTGCGCATGTTGGATTTCACACAGCAGCAGACTAGAGTAGTGATACCCATGGGCAATAGTAATAATGGTAGAGGGCGTCCACAAGGTGGGCGAGGAGGAAGTCAGCGAAGCCACGGAGGTCTGGGAAATGGTAACGCAGGCAGAGGTACGGCGTAGTCAAGTAGGGAAGTCGCCCATCAAGATGACAAGGCTCAGTGTTATGCCTTTCCAGGCAAGAGCAAGGTAGAGTCCTCTGACGCGGTAATCACATGAACTATTCTTCTCTATAATTGGATGGGTAATGTGTTATTTTATCCATGTTTTACTTATTCTTATGTGTCCATTCAGTTTGCCTTGGGATTTGATATGATATGTGATGTACTTGATGCCCTCATCCATGTTTCTACCCCAATTGGAGAGTCTGTCATAGTCACCCATGTGTATCGTGTTTGTCCTATCTTGTTTATAGGTTGTGAGACTTGGGTTGATTTGGTGATTTTGGATATGACTAACTTTGATATAATCTTAGGCATGACTTGGTTATCCTCCTATTATGTTGTGCTTAATTATAATACTAAGTCTGTGACTCTAGAGATCCCCGGTAGGGAAAAATTAGAGTGGAAAGGGATGTAGAAGCTTAAGCTAGCTAAGGTCATATCCTCCACTCGGGCTACGAAACTGGTAGGGCAGGGTTGTTTGGCGTATTTGGCTCATATTCTGGATATTGAGGTTGAGTTTCCCTCTATTGAGTCTAGTCCTACGGTGTCAGAATTTAGAAAAGTGTTCCTTATTGATTTGCTCGGTATGCCTCCGGATATGGATATAGATTTTTGTATTGATTTGGAACCTAGTACCCGCCCTATTTCCATCCCTCCGTATCGCATGGACCCGGTAGAGTTGAGAGAGCATAAGGCTCAAATCTAAGAACTTCTTGATAAGGGTTTCATTTGTCCTATTGCACCCTCGTGGGGTGCTCCTGTCTTGTTTGTTTAGAAAAAGAATGGTGGTATGATGATGTGCATAGATTACCGGCAATTGAATAGGGTCACCATTCGAAACAAGTACCCATTGCCTCGAATAGATGATCTTTTCGACCAGTTGCAAGGTGCATCAGTTTTCTCTAAGATTAATTTAAGTTGTGGTTACCATCAGTTAAAGATTAAGCATGAGGATGTACCCAAGACGGCCTTTAGGACCCGCTATGGACACTATGAGTTTCTAGTTATGTCGTTCGGGTTAACAAATGCGCCTACAGCTTTCATGAGTTTGATAAATAGTGTGTTCAAATCATTTCTTGATTTGTTTTTAAGAATGATATTCTGGTTTATTCAAAGAATAAGGAAAAACATGCCGACCATCTTCGTATTGTTCTGGTGTTCTTGGGAAACAAAAGTTATATGCAAAATTTTCTAATTGTGAATTTTGGTTGAATTCAATTGCCTTTTTGGGGCACGTAGTTTCAAGGGAAGGGGTAATGGTAGATCTCGGGTAATGGTAGATCCCAAAAGATTGAAGCGGTTAAGAATTGGGTTCGGTCTAGCTCTATGACTGAAGTTAGGAGTTATGTGGGAATCGCGAGCTACTATCGACGATTTGTTAAGAACTTTGCTTCTATTGCCACGCATCTGACAAGGTTGACCAAAAAGGAGGTACCTTTCGAATGGACAAAAAAATGTGAGGAGAGCATTCAAAAGCTCAAGACCCTTTTAACCACAATACCTATTCTAGCACTATCAGTGGTAGGTAAAGATTTTATTGTTTATTATGATGCTTCACATTCGGGTTTGGGTGTTGTGTTAATGCAGAATAAGAATGTTATAGCTTATGTAGCGTGGCAGCTAAAGGTGCATGAATTACCCAACACATGATTTAGAGATGCAGTGGTAGTGTTTGCTCTTAAGATCTGGTGACATTACCTCTATGGTGTCAAGTGTGAGGTGTTTACTGATTATCGTAGTCTGCAACATGTGTTCACTCAAAAGGATCTGAGTTTGAGACAGCGAAAGTCGATGGAGTTACTCAAGGATTATGATGTGACTATCTAGTATCATCCGGGTAAGGCTAACGTAGTGGAAAATGCATTACATCAGA
>JAJOOP010001071.1:0-20254 GCA_029582705.1 Solanum chacoense
AGGTCGTAAAACTAAAACTACTAAATTGATGGCCAATGTGAGTGGGTCAACATGAGGTTTAGCTCGAGAGAGTGAACCCTAATCCCATGTCCACACACTCAACTAGAGAGAGTGAGTGGGTTAAGGCGTAGGCTGGTCTTCATGCGGCAAGTGGGTGTCCGAGAGAAACACATTTGAAATGCGGTAAGTTGCTCGAGAGAGAGCTTATCCCCCTTAAAGTTTAGCCTAGTCAAAATTATTCTATGAATCTTCTATGAAAGCATGTACCCAATAATCTAGCTTAACCCGTATTCCTGTCACATCCCAAGGATCCCCTATCATTACTTAGAAATCCTTGTTTATTTTTCTGTTTTTACTAACTAGTGACAAAATCCCATTGTTAATTGACACTTTTGTGTCCCCCTTTGATTTACAATGTTTTTAATCGTTAATGTCTTTAGCTACGACTAGTTAGAACTAAATTTTATTTTTCTATTAATTCTCAAAACCACTCTCTTAGGAACGATCCCAACCCTTGGTTGGGTTACTAAATTATTGTATAATCGTATACACTTGCATCGGAAGTTGTGTCTTGATTACACCAACATCAAAATGGCGCCTCTACCGGGGAGTGGTGTTATTTGGGAATTCTTAGATAAGTAGAATTTTTTATTCTTCTTAGTTGTAGTCTACTTACCTAATTTTCAGTTTTGTTTTGAGTGTTTGTATGTTTCAACATACATATGAGAGTGAACGGCCAAAATAGCTGCCAAGCAGGCCATCCAACGTGTTAAACTTTTCATCGAGACGATATTGTTGATATTAATAGTGTGTACAACCTTGACCAAGTGTGTGAGATGGGTGCAATATGCATGTCACAAGCAGACGCAAGTGCAACATTTGAAGTTACTAGCACAACACTCCATCTCATACATTCAAGAGGTTTATGTGGAGAGTTAGAGCATGAAGATTCGTATGAACATATACGGAGCTTCATTGAAGTGTGCACCTCTCTGTCATTCAAGAATCTATCGCAAGAGTTCATACGACTTTGCTTATTTCCATTATCATTAACCGGGGAGCCACTAAGTGGTTGGTCGAGCTTCCAAAGAACTCCATCAAGTCATGGGAGGAGCTGGTTATGGTTATTCATGAAAGATTCTTCCCTCTATCAAAGATGATGAAACTGAGAGATGACATTCAAAATTTTAATCGAAAGGAGGGCAAACCAATTCACGAATCATAGACAAGATTTAAGAGATCTTTGCAAAAATGTCCAACGCATGGACTACCGAGTGAGTTATTGCTCCAATACTTTTACCGTAGTCTGGATTTGGTTAATAAAGGGATAGCTGATCAGTTGGTGCAAGGAGGAATAATATTACAATCATTTGAGGTAGCTTCATTCCTCCTAGATGACATGACTAGAGTAAATCAAGCATGGTACACAAAAGATGACCAAGTTTCCCCACTGTGCTTCAGATTTACGCAAAAACAACTCAATAAAGAAAGGGAGAGGAACGAAAACATCAAAAAGATGTTATCTCAAATGGAAGTGATACAAGAGCACATGAAGGGAACGTATGAAGTATATTGAGTTGAGGAGGGTTCTTCTTATGGTTACTTAAGACTGGGGGAGAATCAAGGTTGGAACTCCACCAGATATGAGGAGGGTTTCCACCCACGCTATCAATAGCGGGGAGGAAATCAAGGTTGAAACCATTATAGGAGTGATGAACCAAGGAGATATTGCCACGATTAGGTTGAGCAAGATAACCATGAGGAAAACCATACTCAATTGAGTGAATGCCCAAAATCAAAAAGGAGTGCAAGTAGTCCTCAGTTAAATGATCTATTGTCACGCATACTTGATAAAGTTAAGGGATCTGATGATTTACTAAAAGGGATGAAAGATGACTTTTCATCATTAAACAGTAAAGTGAATTCTCATGCTGATGCCATCAAAATGCTAGAAGGTCAATTGAGTCTATTATCAGCTCAAATAACATCGAAGACACTGATGGAAGATAGTGAAAGAGGGCTGGCTATAGTTACCCGTAGTGGAAAAATGGCAAAAGGGAATGTGATAGAGGATGAGGACCCTCGAATGCATGAAGAGAGCCAGGGTATAGAGGAACGAGAATTTCCCATTTCACAAAACCTTGCTAAAGAACCACAAGAGGATGCAGAGCAACATGTTCATGTTCCAAAAGTCACGCACCCTTTACCATAAATACCTCCACCATTTCCTCAACGTTTGAAAAGGAAGAATGAAGATGAGAAGTTCAAATTTTTTTTGTCAATATTCAAGAACTTATCAATTAACCTTCCTCTGGTGGAAGCATTGTTGGAAATGCCAGGATACGCCAAATTCATGAAAGAGCTAGTTACAAAGAAAGGGAGCTTGGACTATGAAACCATTGAGGTGCCCCATAGTTGTAGTGCAATTATGACAAATAAGTCAATCACTAAGAGAGAAGATCCTGGGGCATTCACAATCCCGTGCACAATTGGCATGCTCTAATTCGCTAAAGCTTTGTGTGATTTAGGAGGAAGCATTAACTTGATGCCCTATGAAATAGACAAGCAACTTGGTTTGGGTGAACCAAAGGCAACCACAATGAGACTCCATATGGCTCATCGATCAATCAAGCACCCAGTGGGAATACTCTATGACATATTGGTAAAAGTAGATCGATTCATCTTTCCGGCAGATTTTGTGATTCTAGATTGTGAGATTGATGCTGAAATCTCCATTATTTTGGGAAGGCCATTCTTAGCTACCGGGAGAGCACTAGTGGATGTCGAAAGCGGGAAATTGAAGTTCCATGTGAAAGATGATGAGGTGACCTTCAATATATGTAAATCCATAAAGCAACCAAGTAATATCCATGTGGTGTCTACTGAGGATGTTATAGATAAGGCAGTGGAAAGTGTGAGCTATTTAATGCGCAAGAATGAACCCTTGAATCTGTACTTACCAATTATGATGAATCTGAAGTTCAAGGCTATGAAAAATTGGTAGCTGCATTATCAAGGCTATAAGTATATTCAAGGAATCTAATCAAGTTGGATATCGACATGAAAAGCACAGAAAGTCCTCCTACAAAGCCATCAGCAGAAAAACTACCGAATCTGGAGTTAAAAGCCCTACCCTCTCATCTCAAATATGCCTTCTTAAGAGCCAATAATACATTACCAGTGATTATCGCAGTCGATTTTCTTGAAAGGCAGGTGAAATTACTCATTGAAGTCCTACGGAATCATATAAAAGCTATTGGATAGACAATAGCCGATATAGTAGGAATTCCTCCCTGCATTTGTGCTCACTAGATTCGGCTCGACAATGAATGTAAATCTAGTGTGGAGCATCAACAAAGATTGAACCCTCCAATGCAAGAGGTCGTGAAAAAGGAGATCATCAAGTGGCTAGATACGAGATTGATCTACCATATTGCAAATAGTAAGTGGGTAAGTTCGGTGCAATGTGTACCAAAAAAAGAGGTATAACCGTAGTCCTAAATGCAAAAGGAGAACTTGTGCCGACAAGAGCAATGACTGGGTGGATAGTATGCATGGACTATCGAAAGCTTAACTCATGGACCGATAAAGAACATTTTCCAATGCCTTTTATGGACCAGATGCTTGACCAGTTATCAAAAAGAGGGTGGTATTATTTTTTGGATGGGTACTCCGGTTACAATCAAATCTCTATTGCACCAAAAGACTAATAAAAAACCACTTTTACTTGCCCTTATGGAACATTTGCATTCAAAAGAATGCCATTCGGACTATGTAATGCCCCAGCCACATTTCAACGTTGCATGTTATCTATTTTTGCGGATATGGTCGAAGATTCTACGGAAGTATTTATGGACTACTTTTCAGCCGTAGGGGATACGTTTGAAGAGTTCTTAACGCACTTAGGTCAAGTGCTTCAAAGATGTGTGGAAATTAACTTGGTCCTAAATTGGGAGAAATGTCATTTCATAGGGAAGGAAGGTATTGCTATAGGACACAAGGTGTCGCAACAAGGGCTAGAAGTTGATAAGGCAAAAATTGAGGTAATTGAGAAATTACTCCTACCAATTTCAGTAAAGGGTATTCATAGCTTCTTGGGGCATGAAGGTTTCTGCCGAAGGTTCATTAAAGACTTCTCAAAGATTGCACACCCACTATTCAAACTCCTAGAGAAGGAAGTGAAGTTCTATTTTGATGATACTTGTATGGCCATATTTAAGTGTTTGAAAGAAAAATTAGTATTCACCCGATTATCGTCAGTCCTATTTGGTCCAAATATTTTGAAGTAATGTGTGATGCTAGTGGTATGGCATTGGGGGTAGTGTTGGGCCAAAAGCACACGAAACTATTTCACCCAATTTATTACGAAAGAAAAACCCTAAATAGTGCCTAGCAAAAATATACGATCACTGAACAAGAGTTGATCGCAGTGGTCTATGCATTTGAAAAGTTCTGAGCATCCTTTCTAGGCACCAAAGTAATAGTACACACTGATCATGTTGCACTCCGCTACTTGATGGAGAATAAAGATGCAAAACCAAGATTGATAAGGTGGGTGATACTATTACAAGAGTTCAATTTTGAGGTAAATGATCGAAAAGGCTGCGAAAATCAAGTGGCCGACCACTTATTAAGGTTGGAAGGAAGGGATGCCGAGCGTGAGGTCAACATAGATGACTCCTTCCTCGATGAACATGTGTTTGCTATATCCCTCAAACCTACACCATGGTATGGAGATTTTGCAAATTACATTGTGAGTGGATTGATACCGGATGAGCAGACTCTTTACCAACAAAAGAGATTCATGTTCGACGTTAAAAATTACTTTTGGGATGAACCATACTTGTTTCGAGAATGTGCTGACCATGTTATTATGAGGTGTGTTTCGGAAGAAGAAGCAGAAGAAATTCTCCATGGTTGCCATGCATATCAAGTAGGAGGTCACCATAGTGGTATTCACACTGTCGCTAAAGTTCTCCAAAGTGGTTATTACTGGCCATCCCTATACAAGGATGCACATGAATTTGTGAAAAAATGCTCTCAATGTTAGTAGCAAGGAAGAGTGTCTAGAAGGCACGAGTTACCTCTCACTCCTATTTTGGAAGTCGAGTTATTCGATGTATGGGGGATCGATTTCATGGGCCCATTTATGAGCTCATTTGGAAAATAAATATATCTTGGTGGCTGTCGATTATGTTTCCAAATGGGTGGAAGCCATCGCACTTCCAAACAACGAAGGAAAAAGTGTTGTCCATTCTAAAACGCTACATCTTCGTAAAAATTGGCACTCATCGGGCAATCATTAGAGATGGGGGGTCCCACTTTTGCAATAGGTGGCTTTCATTGACACTGAGCAAATATGGGGTGAAACATAAGGTAGCAACCTCATTCACCCCTAAACAAGTGGCCAAGTCGAAGTGTCAAATCAAGAAATCAAAAGCATCCTGGCAAAGACAGTAAATACCAACATAATTGACTGGTCTAGGAAACTCGATGATGCACTATGGGCATATCAGACTACTTACAAAACACCTATTGGTATGTCTGCATATCAGTTAGTTTATGGTAAGGCTTGTCATTTGCCTTTCGAGTAAGAACACAAAGCGTTGTGGGCAATGAAAGTTTTAAATTTGGACTGGTCAAAAACTTCAAGGGAGAGGGTAGAGTAGTTAAACGAACTGAATGAATTTAGACTCAGATTGTATGAAAGTTCAGCCATCTACAAAGAGAAGATAAAGAAATGGCATGATGCTCGGATACTGAAGTGGGACTTCAAGGTAGGAGATTAGGTTTTGCTATATAACTCTCGACTTAGACTCTTTCCCAAAAAGCTCAAATCCAAATGGTCTGGACCTTTTAGAGTAACGCGAGTGTTCACCAATGGTGCCATAGAAGTTGAAGATTAGGTAGGACCTCTATTTAAAGTGTCCGGTCAATGTTTGAAATTATACTTGAAGGATTGTCAAGAGATTTCTTTGGTTGAAGTGGTGTATTTGGAAGACGCTTGAAGGTTGACTTGCGTCGTGCCGTGAAGTTAACTAAGGCGTTGTTTGGGAGGCAACCCAAAACCCCTTTAATTGTTTTTTTTATTTCTTGGTAAAATAATGGTGTGTTGTTTGTACAGGTTAAAGTATGAGAAGTGTTCGAAAAGTGAAGGATGGAAAGCAATAGATCCAGTCGGCGAGTCACCAAAAAGATCGGTGAATCCGACCTTATCCGCCATTTGACTCAAGAAATCGTCAACATTGGAGACTGTAAAACTCGGCGAACTTTGGAAATTATTGGCAAATCGCCGACCATGTCGGTGATCACGATGGAAATTGCCGTTTGGACCCCTCCGTAAACCAGAGGTCTTGTAAATTTTGGCGAAGAGACTAAACTGTTGGCGTTCCGCCGAGTGAGTAGGCGAGCTTGACTATTGTCGCCGAGTGGGCAAAAACTGGACGGTTTTTGCAAGCCAAAGGTTTAAAAGTTTCAACTTCATTCACTTTCCCTCACTTTTTATCTGTCCAAACTCACACCTGTACTCTAGTTTCTATATTTCTTGGAATTTTAGAGCATTTTAGTTGTTGAATTGTGCTCGGACTTGGATTACATTGCCGCTGAGCATTTCAATCCTCTCCTTAGCGACACAAAAGGTTAGTTCTCTATGCCCCAAGTTTAATCTATCATAAACTATAATTATTTGCAATAACATGATCTGGTTGATGTGTTCTACTCCTCCCTGAGAGGATTAGATTATTTACATGCATGATTTAATTTTATATCCTTGCTCGGGTAGTTGTGACTGCTGAATTCCCGTAATTGCATGCCTTAAACTGGATTAAAATTTTGAGGGATTGTGCATGAAAGTCACTGGGTCTGAATTTAATTTGAGTTGGGAAAGCTATAATTTTGTTTTCAGGGTTGCAAGGTTGGATTCAAGAAGATGGGTTAAAACTAGGCACGTTGAGCCGTTTGGCGAGCTGGGTCTAGCTCGCCAAACCACTCAGCGATTCTCCTAACGTCCCTATTTCTCTGTTATTTTAATGCTATATGTAATGTTAAATTCTGTAACTTTTGGCGAGACGCACAATGTCACCAAACGCATTCGGCGCATCACCGAAAGACTACTTGTTCGCCCTTTGTCTGCACCCTAAATAATCTCTATGCGCTACACTCGGTGCACTGCCTAAGTAGCTGAGCGCTTCGCCAAATGGTTCGGCGAAGTAATTTTGAAATCAAACTACCTTGCTTTTGTCTGAATATTTTCTCAAAGCTTTGCAGAAATGGCTAGACCGAAAGTAGCTGGAAGAGATATGCCACCCCGACAAACAAGAGCAAAAAATTTCAGGAAAAATACAAAGGCGATAGATCCTCCCAAAAAAGATAATGAGGGAAAGAAACCCAGTGCAAGCAAGAAAACAAATCACCGAGACCTCACTATTCCCTCATGGAGACGTGGATTCATCACAACTATCCACTCCTTTCTGGCGGCTCATGATTTGGACAGTCTTAGTAAGTCAGATGCCGTTGTTCCTCCTAAGGTGAGTTCAGGCACTAATGCCTTGATTCAGAGTGACACATCGGGCACTGATGCCCAAGTAGATGGAGCAACTGGTTAGACATGATCCCCTCTTTACCTCCCTCTATGTCTTACTATATTTTTACTTTTGGATACTTTCATTTGCATTTGACGACAAACGCTTTTATTTGTGGTGGGGTGAGGCCCACTTTTGTGTGCTACTCGTGTTTGTGTTTTGCCGATATATTTTAGGTTGTTCTGTTTAAAATTGCATAAATACTGCATTTTTGTGGATATTTCAGCTTATGCTCCTTTTTTTTTAATTGAAAAATGATTTTGACCCGTCCGAAAATTTTTGCCAGCTCTCATTTGTTGAATGTAGTTGTTCTTTGGAAAATTTGAGTTTCGGTTTTGATCAGTACCGATGACTTGAATAGTTCCTGCAATCGAATGAACATGAATGTACTGCTACGATGAGGCCAAATGATGTTTCATAGACAATATGTGAACTCTTTGCATCTCGTTGTGATTAGCCATTTATTAAATTGATTCTCTTGCGATAACCGTTGCACACTAGCAAGAGTGTGGAGTCTTGTTTGACTTAAGTGTCGATGCCTTGTGTGATAAGCTTACCTAGAACCATGCATGACAACACCTAGAATTTTCCCTATTGGTCCGGTTGGCTAAGTAAGACTTTCTCTTGATAGGATCTTAGGCAACTTCGAAGAGTGTGAACCAATTTGACATATATCTCTTTTGTGACTACCTTGTGAGCGTGTGATTCTCTCTTAAACACCCTTTGAGCCTTACCCTTCGTTGGAAGAAACTTGATGGAAACTAGACCTTTCTTAATCCATTACCTATAATCCTCTTGAATTGTGGTTAGTTGAATAGACAACTTAGGCCAAAAGCCTAAGTTGGGGGTGTAGTGAAAAGATAAGGGCAAGTCAAGAAGTGCAAGGAAAGTCTCCTATTACCCATGGTTTTAAGAAAAATGGAACCCCTCCATATAAAAAAAAGAGAGAAGAGAGAAGAGAGAAAGAAAAAGAAAACAAATGAAAAATAAAGTTGTGGAAGAAAGTACCAAAGAAATAGGGTTCCGAACAATCCATGGGAAGCGAATAATAGGATGACCTATAATGCACTAATGAAAATGATGAAGGAAAAAGAAAGGAAATGTTGAGAGCACCACATTTCATGAGGATAAAAGTCAATCAGCCTAAATGACCATACCTTTACACTAAGTCCCGTTACAAGCCTTGTTAAGACTTTTGTGATCTTGATAAAGTCTAAACAAATGTTGATTGGAAAATACGAGCAAACCTATGGGTGAAAACATGCATTGTGTTCATCTTTGTGAGTGTGAGCATTGTATCTGATTCCAGAAATTTAAATTGATTAGACCTTTGCATGTGAAAATGGAATCATCATTTGTGTGAGGGCATTCTAATGCTTTTGTTGAGCTTGAACTTGCATTTGAAGCAAGTATTGCGAGTTTGAGAATCTTTGATAATGGTGTGTCACAACTTGAATCTTCGAGTACACAATTGATCTTTGTATAAGTAAATTGAGTCTTGTTGTGTGCATTCATGATTAAGTCTTGTGTAGCACTGTTCGAGACACCCTTTTTGAAAGGCTGAACTTGAGTTTGCTTGAGGAAAAGCAAACGTTTAAGTTGGGGGTGTTGATGAGTCCACAAATTGGACTCATTTAGGGCTATATTCTAATAGAAATTATGTCCTCAAATGCTTATTTTATCTCAATAAGTTTCACGTATTTAAAGTTTGAAGGAAAGCATGGACATTACATCGCAAAAAGGAATGAAAAGGCTGAAAAGAACAAAGAAATAAAGGCTTGAGGATCGTCGAGTCCACTTGGTGAGTCGCCGAAGGGTCTCACTTCGCCTTTTGTTCCAGTGTGCTGATCCCTGAAGGAAAGGATCAAGCCGGCGGAAAAAGGGAACAGTCGGTGCATCGCCGAGAAGTTTCGCAAAGCAGTACTATGTGGCCCAATGACCCAGAGCACGACGATGCTGAAGGATGGTGCAAGACGGCGATGAACTACACCAAAAGGCAAATCTCTGAGTTGATCGGTTATTTCTATTAACGACGCAGAATGATCCGCTGCAGCACAAATTTGTGAAAACTATAAATACTAGTTAGAGTTGTAGTTTTAAGAGCAGAACAATTATTATAAACTTCATATACAATAGACTTTTTTATATTTTTGCTCTAAGTTTGAGAGGTTTTTGGAGACCTGAAGATCCAAAGGGCTTAATCTTCAAGATTTGGGTTTGGGTCTCTTGGATTCTTCAATTTTGGCCTGTATCAAGACTTAAATCTGTATACCCATTTGAATGCGAGCTCAATTTGGTATAAATTTCTCGGGGTAAGTTGCTCGAGAGAGAGCTTATCCCCCCTTAAAGTTAGACTAGTCACAATTATTCTATGAATCTTCTATCGAAAGCATGTACCCAATAATCTACCTTAACCCGTATTCCCATCACATCCCAAGGATCCCCTCTCATTACTTAAAAATCCTTGTTTATTTTGCAGTTTTTACTTACTAGTGACAAAACCCCATTGTTAATTGACACTTTTATGTCCCCCTTTAATTTATAATGTTTTTAATCGTTAATGTCTTTAGCTACGACTAGTTAGGACTAAATTTCATTTTTCTATTAATTCTCAAAATTACTCTCTTGGGAACGATCCCAACCCTTGGTTGGGTTACTAAACTATTGTACGATCGTAGACACTTGCATCGAAAGTTGTGTCTTGATTACGCAAACATCAGCTGCCCAAAATCTGTCAAAAAAAAGCCTCATCCACGAAGGGAGGACCACGAGGCATGGACTGACTCATGCCCCATATATAGGTGTCGTGAGTCCATCCTTAGCCTCCTCAAAAGGTCCCTAAACTTCCATGTCCTAGCCCTATTCCAAGGACGTGCAATACGGTCTGTGGACCAACTCACGCTCCATGGAAGGGTCTCGTGAGTTGAGACTTAGTCTCCTCACCAAGACCCTGATCCTTCCCTCTCTTACCCAAACGACGGAAGCATAGCACCCTCCGTAGTCCCACCTACGGTCCGTAGATAGGGGAGTCGTGAATGAGGCCTATGATGCTGTCAAGAAAATCGACCAAGGCTCAAACATTTTAATAAAATGCTAATTAATTAAGTATAGGTGGGGACGGTTATTATAAGTTGTTATAGACTCATATAAGTAGTTTTACGTCATTTAACTCAACTTAACTCCTCACAACTCTCAAACCCAAAGAAAGAAACCAACTCTTCTCTCCCAAATTTCTCTCTCTAAGGCTCCATTGAAGAACCAAGTCAAGGTCAAGCTAGGGCACCAAGAATCAATTTTTCTTCTCCAATTTCGTGAGGATCTCAACCTAAGGTTTGAATACTCTTCATTCTTGGATAGCTATCCCCCAAGAAGTCCCTTCAAAGTGTGTTTCTAAGACTTCCAAAATCTAGGGTTTTACTCCAGAAATGGGTCTTCTTCTAAAACGATTTCTATTGTTCAATTATGATATATTGTGGTTAATTATGATGGTTTATGGTTATATTTTTGTAGTATTGATGGTTTGTGATGAAAATCTCTCTTGGACCCATGGTTTCCCTTTCTTCCTAAATTGTGAACTAAGATATGACTTGATTGGCCATGGGAATTGATAATTGATTATGTTTATATTTAATTGATGGTCGAATCATGAAATCACTGTATATAGTGTGGTTATTTTATAATATTTGGGTTGATGTTGATTCATGGCGTTGAAGGGCAATTAGCTAGGGTTTGTATATGTTGTTGTTGATCCTAAACAAGTATGTGGTTTACTTAAGTGGTAATGATCCTATATCTAATGTTGTGGTATTGATGTAAGATTCTCCTTCGCTATACTCTATACACTTGATTATGTATGAAGCATGTGTGTGTACTTATAGTGAATTTTTTGGGTTGATTGAAAGGGCATTCTCATAATCACAATCCGATCGACTACAATGTGGAAGGTTTACTCACATGCTAGTGCTCTAATGTTAAAGAAGCATTCTCACTTAAGTAACCAATGAGCTATTATGATGAGATGTTACATGAGTGTCTAATACACTCTCTTGTGACTAATGAACCTAAGTAAAGGCTAATGGTGACTCTTAAAGGGAATAATGTTTAGCACCGAGAGGACATGAAAGTGAGATGAGGGCTTTTACGTTTAGCAAGTCCGGCTTCCCAATGTAGGATATCTCCTTGTCCCATAACTATATAACCACATAGGTCTTAGCTAGTGGATCCACCTATATAGCTAGAATGTATGTTCTACCTTAGGCAAGTAGAACACCTCTTTTCGGTGTGGGGGTAGAACACGGGGTTCCATGTAGCTCACATGGTCTATGTCGGTTAGTGCATTCTCTCCCTAAAAAGGATAATAAATGAACTCTAGTAAGGACATGGACTTTAACTAGGACTTCTTAAGGGGTATTACTTAGTGTGAGTGGGGGTATGGGACTTCACTTACGCATTGCACAAGTAAACTCTAAGAGGGGTTTTGGTAAGGTTCTCTTATATTTTGGTGACTTATGAATGATGCATGGAAGGTGTGTATGGATTTTATGAACATGAATGTCTTTACTTTTATGTATATTGTTGGTGACCTAAGTGTGATACTTGGCATTTGGTAGGGTTATGGGATCTTACCTTTGCGTTGCACTAGTGTGGCTTTGGGTTGTTCATGTATTGAATTGGCTTATATCTCTTTGTAATTGTGCATCATGGTTTCTAAACTTAATTAAATGCATGATTTAAACTAAATGTCCCTTTTTACATATTTCAAAGGATTTTTGTGCATGGAGTCAATACTTAGTACATTTCATTGTGCTAACCCATATTTTCTACTTTACTATGAGGGTAGGTTTCGATCGTTGATACTTGCTACTTCCTTCAAGGTGAAGCTTGGGTTGACTATTCCCTAAGCTTGGTGAGTCCTCAAGTTCGAGGACAAGTTGCTATTGATTCTAGTTTCTAGTTTTCTTCCTATGTTTTAGACTATATTGTATTTCCCATTGTTGGGAACTTTATTAATGTAAAGGGCTTTGTCCCAATTTGTACTCTTATGTTTAGATGGTGATTGAGACAAGTCTAGTTTCCTATTTTCCCTTATATGAAGAAGCTGACTTCTATTGTAAAAGTTTTTAATTTTCCGTCTTTTTCTATAACTTTATGTGATGAAGATGCTAAGGTCTTGTATGTGACCTCATCGGGTCAATTACGCCGTGTTACGCCTAGGGGGTACTCTTGGGTCGTGACACACCGGGACTCTCCAATCTTCACTCCATTGTATAACATTAGTTGTTCCTCAATTCTCTGTTTCTTAATTGGGTTTTAGAAGATGGGTGGGTTGTTTTATTCTTTGCTGGATCCGGGTTTGGGTTGGATAAATTAAGTTTTAGTTAATATATTTTTCAACGAATCAGGTAGTGACATGTTATAAATTAAATTGTTAATTAAATGAACTAATTAGTTTATTTGTGAAAAGGGCATAATAGGCCATAAAGGTTAACCCAAGGGCATTTTGTGGCCCAAAGGTACACATTAGGTATTTTAAATCCTTCTCCGGATTAAGAATTAACAATATCAGTGCATTTGAATTTTCTATATGACAATCAAGTGATACAATTAGATATGTTTATGTATTCTAATCGTGAATCTGCTCCATGATGCCTAGGGTTAAAAACTCATTCTGATCAACCCTATGTGCAATGTATGGTTTCCACTGTTGTGATCCACTATAGATTGGTAGATAGTATTTCATTGTTAGCTAAGCACTATATAGTAAAGTGGAAACTTGATTGTCGATTGGCTTAATCATTTTCCTGATAGTAACATGTCACTTGTCTTGCTTAACAATATTGTATGGTGTCTAAGGTCATCGGCTTTGGACCGTATTGTTTCCTACTCTCCTAGTTTGAGGATTCTTCGTGCTTAACCTTGGCATGACTCTTGATAAACATCCTGACATTCTTTGTCACACTTCTAGTTGGTTGAATGTGGTAGTGGACCCTACTTTGCTGATCCTATTGAAGCTGATGTAAAGGTGAGTAATACTTTGTTAGACTACTACTAGCTCGAAGGCGTGAGCAGGTTTTGGGAGGCCGGCAGGCCGTGCCGGCCTATTTTCCACTTAGATATCTGGTCACTCCACCGTAGTCTCACGCCTTTGAATTTAAGCCATGCTACCATTCGAATCCCTGATCTTGGAAAGATGACCAGACACTTGCAAATTGCGACCAATGTGGGTAAGTTCTAGGTTGAGTTTTACTTTGTATAGCTAGATTTGTGTGTTGATAGTTTCGAGACTTGATACATTAATTGCATTTGTAATAAAATAGAAAAATTTATCATGGTTATTGATCATTGATATACCTTCATGAGCATGTCGTCTAGTTGCAAAAGCAATAATTTCACAAGAGAGATAATTGTTTTTGAATCTTGTGGTCTTAAACCTTACATGTCATTCGTACAAAGGAGTCATGTGATCACTCAGTGTAAAATGGAAATATTGGAATTAAAAACATACCAAAATATAAAAAGATATATCGTTCTTTTTCAAACAGGCTAAAATGGAAGATAACTCACTTAGAATAGAAAAGGAGAGAGCATATTTTCTTTGTAGATTACCCTTTCCCAAGTACTTTGTAGATGCTCTTGATGTGCATCTAATTGAAGAGCTGAAATGTGGGCTGGCATTTATTTGTATATCTGTCCAGCTTTCTTATTTTGATTTAGATGAGTGTAAAGATGAAATGGCTCGCAAAAGGCAAAAGGTTGAAAATATTGTTCAACCAATTTTGCAAAGGACATTAATGTGGATATCAAATGTGGAGGACAAATACGACATGCATCACGTCCTTCGTAGCCTCATGGATAATATCGATGATTGCGTCTTCTCATGTCATCATTCTACATAAAATGCTACCATTACTGAGGAGTAGTTGGACTTCCTTCTCCTGAACCTCCATAATCTATCCAAATATTGTGTTGAACAGTTTTATCCATTGGTAACTCAATATGAGATTCTTCAGAATGTATAGCTGAGAAAGTAGGATTCCTTCTGAATGATCAAATAGATGGGGACTTTCAAGTCTTCAAGCTAGCGCATCTACTCATGAAAGATTACTCCAATTAATCTTGAGGTTATGAACATATGTTATACAAATTTGAAAGCTTCAACGTTAGCAGAAGTTGCACGCTTCATTAAGAAGCTCCGGGAAACATCTCCAAATATTCTTAGGGAATATCTCATTCACCTACAAGAGGACATGGTAACTCTAATTACCCCTAGCACTTCAGGGGCTCAAAACATTCATGTCATGATATAATTCCTTTTGATTATTCTTACTGATGTGCTCAAGGACTTTACTCATCATGAAAAATCATTTGACCTTTTGGCACGTGTTAGAGAACTTACTAAGGAGGTATCCACTCTTGTTCGCAACTTAGTAGAGAAAACAAGGAATAAAGAGAGTACCGATTAAACAAACTGTGCAATTCTAGACTTGCTGGAAAATATTGAACTTCTTAAGGAAGATCTCAAACATATTTATTTGAAAGCCCCAGAATCATCTCAATGTTGCTTCCCCTTGAGTGATGGAACTCTCTTTATGCATATGCTACACATGCACCAAAATGATTTGCTATATTCCAATGCTTATTCAATTGCTTTGATAAAGGAAGAAATTGAGCGGGTGAAAGAAGACATAGAATTCATAAGATTTGTTTTCTTGAATATTGAGATAGAATGGTATAAAAATCTCTGAGAACATATTTTAGATGTGGCATATGAGGCAAAAATTGTTATTGATTCAATTATTGTTAGAGATAATGGTCTCTTACATCTTATTTTTTCACTTCCCAATGCCATAAAAAAGATCAAGCTTATCAAAGAAGACGTCTCCCATTTACTTGAGAAGATTCCCAAGAACAAGGGTCTCATTGTTGTAAACTCACAGGAGAAGCGAGTTGAGAGCAAGTCATTCACATATAATAAAATGATCGTAGGTTTTAAGGAGGAGACAAATTGGATAATTAGGAAGCTTACCAGTGGACCGACAGATCTAGATGTCATTTCAATCACTGGTATGCCAGGTTCAGGTAAATTTACGCCTGCCGTACAAAGTATACAATGATAAATCAATTTCTAACCATTTTGACATTCGTGCATAGTGCACAGTCGGCCAAGAATATGACGAAAAGAAGTTGTTAGATAAATTGTTTAATCAAGTTATTGGCTCTGATTTGAAATTGAGTGACAATGTTGATGTTGCTGATAAGCTACGGAAACAACTATATGGAAAAAGGTATCTTATTGTCTTAGATGACTTGTGGGATACTACAACATGGGATGAGTTAACAAGACCATATCCAGAAGTTGAGAACGGTAGTAGAATTACTTTTACTACTCGAGAAAAGAAAGTGGCTTTGCATGGAAAACGGCATAGTGATCCTCTAAACATTCGATTGCTAAGATCAGAAGAAAGTTGGGAATTATTTGAGGAAAGGGTACTTGGAAACAAGAGTTTCTCGGATGAACTATTGGATGTTGGAAAAGAAATAGCCCAAAATTGTAAAGGCCTTCCTTTGGTGGTTGATCTGATCGCTGGAGTCTTAGTAAGGAAGGAATAGAGAAAAACTGTGTGGCTTGAAGTTTGAAATAATTTGAGTTCCTTTATTTTAAACAATGAAGTAGAAGTGATCAAGGTTATAGAATTAAGTTATGATCATTTGCCATATCAACTGAATCCATGTTTCCTTTACCTTACAAGTTTACAGAAGGATAGTGCAATAACAATCTATGAGTTGAAAATTTTATGGCATGCTGAAGGACTTGTGGAACCAACAGAGATGAAGAGTGTGGAAGAAGTGCTGGATTTCTATTTCGACACTTTAATTTCCAATAGCTTGGTAATTCTTTTCAAGAAGATAGGTTATTACTCGACTTGCCTACTTCATGATCTTGTGCATTACTTTTGTATGATAAAAGCAAGAGCGGAGAAGTTGTTTGAATTGATAAGTTCAAGTGCTACATCATCTTTTTAAGATTTGTCGCCACGTCAAATGACCATCAATTATCACAAGTGGCACTTTGGGCTTAATTTTGTCTTGATCGATACAAAAAAAAGTCATTCTGGTAAACACCTCTATTCCTTCATGTTAACTCGAGACGAGCTGGACGACTGTCTTTCTGATAAATGTCACCTAAGACACTTGAGGCTACTTAGAGTATTGATCCTGGAAAGCTCTTTTATCATGGTGAAATATTCTTTGCTAAATGAATTATGCATGTTGGTTCATTTGAGGTTCTTAAACTTTGAGATAGAAATTAAAGCTCTGCCTTGGTCTTTTTCTAACCTCTTGAATCTAGAAACTCTGATTGTGGAAAATAAAGGACCACCTTTGGTACTACTATCGAGAATTTGGAATCTCTTAAAGTTGTGAATGTTGAGCATAAAATCGGGTTCTTTCTTTGATTTGGATGTAGATGAACCAGTACAGACAACAGAGGATGCAAGATTAGAGAACTTGCGATTTTTAGAGAAACTCGTGCTCACCTACTTGAAAGATACAGAGGATATTTTCAAAAGGTTTCCCAATCTTCAACAACCTTCATTTAGTCTCAAGGAATTATGGGATTGTTCAACAGAGCGATATTGGTTCCCGAAGTTGGATTTCCTAAATGAACTAGAATCCCTCAAAGTAGAGTTTGAAGTTCAAACACAAATATAAATAGGACCTCTATAGCGACACATTGTCCGTAGGATTTTCATTTCCCTTCTAGTTTTAAAAAATTGTTGTTGGGTGAGTTTCCTCTGACATCCGAGTCACTATCAACAATAGGAATACTGCCCAACCTTGAAGAGCTGACCCTTTTAGACTCGACCATCCAGGGGGGAGAATAGAAAATGGAGGAGGAAGACACCTTTGATAATCTAAAATTTTTGAAGTTGAGTGGAGTGACTTTTGCTAAGTGGGAGGTTGGAGAGGAATCCTTTCCCATTCTTGAAAAGTTACATTTGTAGGTATGTCATAAGCTTGAGGAGATCCCTCCTAGTTTTGGTGATATTGGTTCTTTAAAATTTATCAATACCTGGCAGAGTCCTCAACTTGAAGATTCCTCTCTAGAGATTAAGCAATATGCTGAAGATATGAGGGGAGGGGACGAGCTTTAGGTCTGTGGACCTAAATGAGTCTTGATCTCTCTTATGCTAAGAAGATATGTGAGTATATACTAAGTTTATTACTTTTTATGTGGTGGAGTTTGAGAAAAAAAATATGTAATACTTGTGGATTTAAACATTCTTTTTAACAATTCCATTTGCATTTTAAAATAATTTTCTTTTGTTTGTAGAGGGTGTAATAAGGCACATGTCTTCCATACTTATTCAAGGAGGAACAAGCGAAGAAAGATAGGAGAAGATAATGATTTGCATCTTTTCAAATTCCTGTCGGTTTCACCCATGGAGCAATGAGCAGTTTCATACCGTTATTAGGAGTTATTTGGCAGTTACTTATAGTTAGTAGTAGTTATCTATCCTTATCCTAAATAGTTATAAAGTAGTTGTAAGTTATCTATAATATAATAGGAGATCTAGTAAATAAGTAGACATATGATAATATATCTTTTAAATGCAGAAAAGGTTGTTCTAAGAGATACGAGATATTTCTCTCTTTGTATTTTCTACTATTCTATGAGATACGAGATACTTGTGTCTCTCTTTGTATTTTCTGTTGCTTTTATCTAGTAAAAAACCTTGGTTCCTATCATTGGTATCAAAGTAGTAAGATCTGCCATGGTTAATAGACGAACCATTGCTTCCCACAGTAAACCTACCATGTCGACTCCTGATAAGATTGGCCAATAATTAACTACTATAGCAGTGAAATTGGGAGCCATTGACGCTTTGGTTGCTGCTGTGGCTGCATTAAAAGCACAAAACATGCAAAATCAGCATGGAAAATCTAAAGTTTTATTGGAAGAGGGTGAGGTTGATAGCACTTGGAGGTATTAAGACACTTATCGACGTTCGCACACAAAGATCAAATTTCCTAAGTATGAGGGAGGAGATCCTCAAGGTTGGATTTTGAAAGCAGGGAAGTATTTTCAAACACCTAATGATTGCAAGGTTGATGTAGCTTCAATGTATTTGGAAGGAGATGCATTGGATCTTTTTTCTTGGATCAACAATGAAAGAACAATTTATTGCTGGATGAGTTGGTGAAAGTTATGCAGGAAATTACGGACCTGCTGAGTTTCAAAAACCAAATGAACATTTGTGTAGTATCCAACAGACTGGATCAGTGATCGAGTATAGGTCAGAATTTGCAAAACGGGCAGCTCAAGTCTAAACTTGGCCAGAACATTGTTTGCTTAGAGTTTTCGTTAGCGGACTCAAAGAAGACCTTCGTATTGATGTTAGGATTCACAATCCTTGATTTGTGTATAAGGCGATGAGTTTGGCCTTAGAATATGAAGGACAACAAGGACTAAATCACTCAAGTAAGGTACCTGCTAGGCCTTCTGTATCAAGACCTTCATCAATTGGGACTTCCTCTCCAACGGCTCGAGAATCCTTTAATTTTCAATCATCCCGCCAACCAGTCACACGCCCTTTTCAATAGTAATCTCTTCCAAACACTCGCCTACTGAATTCTGAACAACAAATTCGGCGAGAAAAAAGCCTATGCTACTGTTGTGGAGACATGTTTACCCCTGGGCATCGCTGCAAACGTGGGACTTTTGCACAGTTGGAGTTAATGCAAGAGTAAAACCATGTGCAAAATGTTGAAGGTAATCAGAATGAAGACATACCCCTTACTGATTTGAGGGAGATCTCTTTTCATGCAATTTTGGGCAAAGAATCTGCTTCAACTTTGAAACTTCAAGGCACTCTTTGCGGGCATAAAGTGTTGATGTTGGTAGATAATGGTTCGACGCATAATTTTGTAGCAAAAGAAATTGTCACGAATGCATAATTTTGTAGCAGAAGAAATTGTCACGAAACTTGGGTTGACAGTCCAATATATCCCTACTTTTGGTGTCCAGACAGGCAATGGTGAAATTATTAAATGCAACAAAGTTTATCATGACCTGTCAGTAGAGGTTTCTAACTTGGTCATAAAGCACAATTTCTTCCCTTTTTCCTTTGCTGTTGCATACATGGTGTTGGGTATACAATGGCTAGCATCTCTGAACACAATACAAGACAATTGGAACGAGATGTTCCTAATCTTCCAATTGAATGAGAAAACTTATAAACTACAAGGCGTTCCTCGGAAAACACTCACAACAACATGTTTCCATTCACACCTTGAAGAACAGATGTTGACTAGAGATGCTATGTTGAACCTTATGAAGGCAGATTATAAGCACATATACCTTTCTTCTAATGTTGGTGATGCTTCTATTTTACGTCTTCAGCCATATGGCCAAAAATCTCTATTAGCTGCACGGTTTCCAAATTTTTGCCTTGAGGAAAAGTCATATTTCCAGGAGGGGTGTACTAATAAGGCACATATCTTCCATACTTATTCAAGGAGGAAGAAGCAAAGAATGATAGGAGAAGATAATGATTTGCATCTTCTCAAATTCCTGCCGGTTTCACCTATGGACCAATGAGCAGTGTCTTACCGTTATTAGGAGATATTTGGCAGTTACTTATGGTTACTAGTAGTTATCTATCCTTATCCTA
>JAJOOP010001072.1:0-17681 GCA_029582705.1 Solanum chacoense
CTAGGAGTTATGACTGCTCAAAGTTGGCCAAAAACTCACTGATTTCCACACTTGGCCGAATTTCCAGATTCTGAATTTTTTCCAAAAATGACTACTTCCAATTTCAAGCTTCTTCATATTCATTTTAAATTGTCGGATGTTACATGTGCTTTGAGTTGATTTTTTTTCTTTCGCTGGGGAAAATGTGAAACTTCTATGGGTCTTCGTTGAAATTGTGTTATTTAAGCCTAAATTGCATTATCTGGGTTGCGGGATGAAATTTGAAAGAAATAGGTTGAAAATAGACACGTTTGACCAGATGAACAAAACTCACCAAATTGCTCGGTGGTTCACCTAATGTCCTCATTTCACCTTTGATCGATTGATCTGCAGCTTTCGACAGTCAGCCTAAATTGTAAACCGCACTCGGCGACTCGCCAAAAGACCCTTTGTTCACCCATTGTCTCCGCCCTTGTATCATTCGTACATCATTTTCAACGAATAGCCTAGGTAGATAAATACTTCACCAACTAGTTTGGCAATGCAATTCTGCAATTGGAACCCTTCTTTGTCCTATTTAAAGTACTGTCTAACTTGTATTCGATGTTTTTGCAGAAATGGCTAAACCAAAAGTCACAGGGAGAAATGAACCACCCCGAAACGTAAGAGCACTTGAGTTTAAAGAAGATAAAAAGAAAGCAGAGCCAGCCAGACAAAGGAAATATACCAAGGAAGTTAGGGCCAAAAGGAGGATTCCTATTGATCCCACCATTCCTCCGTGGAGATGCGGATTCTACACAGCCATAAATTCCTTTTTGGTGGCTCATGATGTGGATAGAATGGTTGAGGCTAACATCGCTGCGGAAGCTAAGGAAAATGAAAACAATGCAAACCAAAATGAAAACACTTCGGGAGCTATTACTTTATATCAAGCTGATGCATCAAACACTAATGTACATGCAGATAAAGCGAATGCATAAACATGACCCCTCTTGACCTTATGCTCTGAGTTTCTTTATTTTTACTGTTGAATAATTTATCACTTGCATTTCAGGACAAACACTTTTATTGTGGTGGGGTGAGGCCTACACCTTTGATATTTTTTCGAATGTTGTTTTTGATATATACTTGGGTTGTCTGTTTGATATTGGGTTGTTTGCTTTGCGATTGTTTGAGCTTAGGGCTCTCTTTTGGGTTTAATTGAAAAATTATTTTGTTTTACCCTTCCGACAATTTTTCATTTTTCAAAATTTTTTTCCACCTCTTGTGTTGAAAGTGGTTGTTCTTGTACGAATTTAAGTCTCGGTTTCGATCAATATCGATGACTTGAATGGTGCTCTCAATTGAACAAACATGAACGTGCGGCTGCGACGATACCAAATGAAGTTGCATAGACAATATGTGAACTTTTTACATCTTGTTGTGATTAGTCATTTATCGATTTGATTCTCTTGTAATGACCATTGCACACTAGTGAAAGGTGTGCTCTTGAAATGATCTTAGGCAACTTTTGAAGAGTGTGAGCCAAATTTGACATATACCTCTTTTGTGGCCTACCCGTGAGCGTGTGAAACTCTCTTGAACAACCTTTGAGCCTTACCTTTCTTTGGAAGAACGTTGATGAACCCTAGACCTTACTTGACCCACTACCTATAATCGTCTTGATTTGTGGTTTAGTGAATAGCCAACTTAGGCCAAAATCCTAAGTTGGGGGTATTGTGAAAAGGAAAAGGAGAAGTCAAGAAGTGCAAGAAAAGTCTTCCTTAACCCATGGTGTTGTGGAACAATGGAAACCCTCCATAAAAAAATAAGTTGTGGAATAAAAGTACAAAAGAAATTGGGTTTCTAAGCAATCCATGGAGGTAAATAAAAAAAAGGACTTAGAAGCACTAGAAAAAGAATTGATAAAGAAAAAGAAGGGGATGCCTTGAGAATACCACATCTCATGAGGAAAAAGTCACTGAGCCTAAATGACTATACCGTTTCACTCAGCCCCATTACAAGCCTTAGAATGACCTTTTTGATCTTGAGTGAGCCGAATCGAAGATCGATTGGAAAATAAGGGCAAGACTATGGGTGAAAACATGCATTGTGTTCCTCTTTTTGAGTGTGAGCGTTGCATCTGATTCCTGATCTTGAATTGATTAACATGTGTGTGTGAATATGGATACATTCTTTATGTGAGGGCATTTAGATACTTTTTGTTGAGCCTGAACTTGCACAAGTAGCAAGTATTGCGAGCTTGAGAATCTTTGGAAATGGTGTGTCACAACTTGAATATTTGAGTACACAATTGATCTTTTCATGAGTAATTTGAGTCTTGTTGTGTATGTTCATGGTTTAGTCTTGTGTAGCACTATTTGAGACATCCTATTTGAACTGCTGAACTTGAGATTTACTTGAGGACAAGCAAAAGTTTAAGTTGGGGTGTTGATGAGTCCACAAATATGGACTCATTTAGGGCTTTATTTTAATAGAAATAGTGTCCTCAAATGCTTATTTAGTCTAAATATCTGATGAAAACAATTAAGTTTCAGGTATTTGAAGTTTTAATGGAAGCATGGACACTTAGGTGCAAAAAAGGAACAAAAAGGCTGAAAAAAACGAAGAAGCTGAAGCCTGAGCATCGCCAAGCATGCTTGGCGATTTGCCGAAGGGATGCACTCCACCCTTTGTTCCAGTACGCGAAGCCTTGAAGGAGAAAAATAAAAAAGGCGATGAAATAAGCAATCGGCGTTTCACCGATCAGTTCTGCGAAGCAGAAGTATACCGCCCAATGATTCAGAACGCACATATGGTAAAGGCAAAGCACAAACGACGATGAACTAGAAGAAGGGCGAATCGCCAAGTCATTCGGCGTTCATGACTAACCTCGCCGAGCGATCCGCCAACACTATTTGCTGAAGTCTATAAATACTAAACTCTTTTATAGTTTTGAGGGAGGGAGAGCACAATCTGAACATTATTGTAATTTTCACTTTAGCTTTCATATTTTCTCTCAAGTTTGGAGAGGGTTTTGTGGAAGACTTAAAGAAAGGAGTTCATCTTCCCCAAATTGGAAGTGAGTCTTCTTTATTCTTCTTCCTTTGCTTAAATCAACGTTTAATTTCTTATAACCATTTGATCTCTCTATCATTTTAGGTATAATGTCTTATTTCTTGATGTGTGGCTAAAAACCCCATTCTTGGGGTGTGATTTAGCAAATATGTGTTGATATTATTGTTGGGTCTTGCTTGCTGATAGGTTAGATGTATTTTGATGGTGATTTCACCTAGTGGTTTTGGTGTAATTTAATGGGTTTGTAATTGCAAATAAAAAACCACCTATGAGTTTTCGGCTTTCGAGAGAGAGAGGTCGCGAAACCAAGACCGCTAGACTGATGGCCTAAGGAGTGGGTCGACATGAGGTTCTGCCTGAGAGAGTGAGCCCTAGTCCCATATCCTAACACTCAGCTCGAGAGATTGAGTGGGGTAAGGCTTAGGCTAGCCTTCATGTAGCAAATAGGTGTCCGAGAGGAACCCATTTGAAACGGGATAAGTTGCCTGAGAGTGAACTTATTTCCATCTAAAGCTTAGCCTAGTCACTGTTATCTTGCAAATTTCCTATCGAAAGCATGTACCCAACAATTTATATTAATATATATAGCGGTCACATCCCAAAAATATCTCCCCATACTTGATTCCCTTTATACTTTACTGTTTTTATTTGATCTCGTGACAAAACCCCCTATTGTTAAGTGACACTCTTGCGTTCCCCTTTAATTTACAATGTTTTTAATCATTAAAATCTTTAGCTACGACTAGATTTAGCACATTTGCGCTTAACCACTAATTTTCACACCTACTCCCTTAGGACTCGACCCCAACCCTTGGTTGGGTTATTATACTATTGCAAGATCGTAGACACTTGCATCAGAAGTTGTGTCTCTGATTATGCAAACATCAGTGATGGCTTACTAAATTTTTAGTTTTAATCTTTGTGTCGCTGTTTTGAGTAGGAAATTGGAACATGTCTGGCAGAAATGGGGACCAAATGGACCTCTCTCTTTTGAGGATGATGTCTCGTAGGGATAACATCCTAAGTTTTAGACTATTGGAGGGGGAGTCCATCCTTGAATTGTGGATGAGATTTAAGACACACTTCCTGCAATGCCCCGCTCATGTAATCTTAGAAATTGTGCTATTGGACTATTTCTACGAAAGTCTTGGCCCGTAAAACAAAAGAATGCCTGACCAAATATTTCCAAGGGGTTTCTCACGACTACCCTATGCAATAGCAGCCCAGATCCTTGATCATATGGCCATGACCAACAAGGAGATTAAGAAAGACCATATTTTTGCCACACTGTTGACTCAGCTGGATCTAGTGACCAAGAAGATCATGGAATCAGAAGTACCGGTTAAAAGGAAGGACCTGTACATTCCCCCTCATGAGCGTATAAAGCCCAATGCGAATGAGGGTGGACAAATAGATGAGATACTCTCACTCATTCTCCACAAAGTAGAAAGTCATGATAAGATGCTGAATGAGATAAAGGAGAATGTCTTACTGCTGAATGAGAGAACTGCTTCCCAATTCATATTTGTTCAGCTACTGGAGACCCAAATAGGTTATGTGTTGTCTTGTCTCTACCCCACAAATCAAAATTAAATGGGGAAGTCATGCCACAACGTTCAATAAGGCGCTTCTTGGGAGACAACCCAAGGTTTTATTGCTTTAAATTGTTATTTTAGAATAATGGTGTGTTGATTGTGTAGGTTAAAGTGTGGAAAATGTTTGAAAAGTACAGATTGGCGAGCTGAAGTCCAGTCGGCAAAATGCCGAAGAGGTCGATGACCCCGACCTAGACCTGTCGTTGGACTCAAGACAAATTCAAATGGGAGTCTGTAAAATTCGGCGAGCCTAGGAAATTATTGGCGAGTTGCCGACCAGGTTAGCGATCTTGATCTAGTTCGCTGTTTGGATCTTCATTATAACTGGAGGTCCTATAAAACTCGATGAGGTAAGTGGTCACTCGGTGTGTCGCCGAGTGGCTCGGCGAGCACGACTAACGTCGCCGAATGGGTGAGAACTGGACTGTTTATTGAAAGGCCAAAGGTTTAAAATTTCAAACTCTTTCATTTTACTCATTTTACATCTTTCCAAACTCGCACCTACTTAGCATTTTCAATATTTCAACATTCTATAAGTATTTCAGTTGTCGGATTTGTATTTGGAGTGGATTACATTGCTGCCTAGCTTTTCAGTCCTTATTATTCAGCATTTGAGGTTGGTTTTCCTAATCCCGCATTTATTTTTAGTAATTTGTACTCTTATGCAAGCAATATTATGTTGATGATGTGTGTTGGGCCTCTCAGATAAGATTAGAATGTTTGAATGCCTGTTTGTAATTCGATAATCTTGTCCGTAATGTTTCAATGTTAAATTCTCATCTTTTTGTGCTCTCAAATGAAGTAAATTTTGTGGGGTTGTGCTTGCATGTTATTTGGCTTGGTTGGGTGAAGTCTCAGTAGCCCGTATTTGTTCCAAATGATGTAATTTTCCTAATGATAGAGCGGGTGACTTAGTTTTTAAGGGCAAATGTCATCAATTGGCCAAATTTGGCAAAATCGAGAGAAGTCTGAGTATCCCGGGACAATAGGTATTATGGGTCTTGTTTGAATTTGAGTTGGGCATGGTTTGATTTTTGTTTTTAGGGGTTGCGGGGTTGTATTTGAGAAGTTGGATTGAAAATAAGCATGTTGGGTCATTTCGCAAGCTGGGTCGAGCTCGCCAAACGACTCGGTGGTTCGCCTAATGTACCCATCTCGCCATTAATTTCATGCTTTATGGGTTGTTGTGTTCTGTAACTTTTGGTGAGAAGCCTGAGGTCGCCAAAGGCACTCGGTGACTCGCCGAAAGCCTTCTTGATCGCCCTTTGTTTGCACCCCTGAACTTTTGAGCCAATCCTTTCGGCGAGCTCGACCTCGCCCACCAAAGCGATTCGGCAACTCACAAATTGGTTCAGTGAGTCTTTCTGCAATTGTTTTTCTATAAATTTGATCAAGTTATTTTTAAATTTTTCTTGATGTTTTGTAGGAATGGCGAGGAAAAATATAGACATGCCACCCTGTAAAAAAGTACGGGGTATCACAATCAACGAAGGGGGATCAAATCCTTCATAAAGAGGAAGGCAAGAACCTACACCAGGTGACAAAGGAAAGGGAAAGAGACCCAAGTCTGACAGGGCTATTACTGGCTCCCAGGCAGCCCTATCTGAACCTGATGATGACCAGCCTTTACAGTCCCGACGGTTTGAGCTCCGAGCTAGATCTCACACCACGTCCAAAAAAGTCCCTCCTACATCCACACCAGAAAAATCAGTGCCAACTTCGGCACCTCCTGTGGCTCCTGTGCCTCCAGTTGTTCCTCTAGCTAGACTCCTCAACAGGTTGAAATGAGATGGTTTGTGAATTATCCTTGAGAAGAAGCTATTGTCTACGGAGGGTCTGGAGGGAAAAGTACTCCAGTGTAGCAGAACTATTACAATGGCACCAGTTCCATATTTTCACCAGGCCCCGAGGTCCGTTTATTCCTTCATGGGTCCATGAGTTCTACACAACATATGGTGAACTAGTGCCAAAGAGAAAAAAGAAGGCCAGCGAATTTAGACCGGTTAAGTCGGTCACTGTTCGAGGTGTAGAAGTGAGCTGTAGTGAGGAGTACATTAATCATGTATTAGATAGGACTCCAGGGTCTGCACTCTCATATGAAGGTGTGCGTGCCTATGACAGAAATTCTGGAGGATCTAAAGGGCTGGCTTTCCCCCTTATTTCTGCTACCACTCCTAGGTGGATTGAGGCGGGAGTCGAGATCAAAACAAAGGATTTGAATATAGCTGCCCGCTGTTGGTTCAAATTCATCAGTGGTTCACTTATGCCTTCACAGAACGAATCTATCCTCTGACATGCAAAAGCAGCCTGCTTGGGCTCTATCTTATCAAAGTGGCGGCTTAACTTGGGCCTTATCATAGAACAGGAGATGGCAATGAGCGCTAAGGAGAAACAAACCTCTTTTCCCTTCCTAGTACTGAGAGTTGTGCTAGCGTGCTGGAGTTCCCCGAGATGTTGCTAGCGAGTTTGATGTTACCCCGTCCTCCTCCACTGGCATCCGGCGCATTGAGGCCGAGTATACTAGAGAGGAGGCTGACGGGAGGAGGATAGCTCTAGTGGACACATCCCCGAAGGTGGACGTTGATTCAATGCCTACAGAGGCATCTTTGCCTACTCCAACCTCTGGGTCTTCAAGTACTTCTATCCCTTCCTCTTCTTCACAGGCTCCAGGCATATCCTCTTCCTCTCAGCCGACTAAGATTACTCAGGCGATGGTCCTAAGGATAGGGCATCTGGCCCATTCAGTTGAGGTGAGGGCGACCTGATTAGAGAGGTATGTCCCTTTGATGATTGAGGTTGCGATCCTAGTTGCACTGACCCTTTTGCAGACTTCTATTGACACTTTCACTACGAGGGTTGAAGCTTGTGAGAGCAAGTAGGAGTAGACCTCAGAGATTCCGACTTTGAAAGCCAAGGTAGCAGACTTGATAAAGGACGTAGACTATTTGAAGTCTACCGACTTCAGTTTATTACTGGAGGCTGCAGATGATTTGGATGCTCCTAAGACTTTAGAGATCCCGCTGGCTATCGCCAGAGATGTAACCAAGGATAAAGTAGCAGTTGATGAGTCAGATGCTGAGACCGATGAGGAGCAGATAACGATACGAGATGAGAGCATATATAGAGACTTACCGGATCTTGGGGAGATGATCATCCAATCGGTGATCCAGACATCACGGATCGTGATTTCTATGGAAGCTCCTAGTGAATCTGGTACTGCTGTTTCTTCTGAGGCGACTCCGGGCACTGATGCTCAAGTCCAGACTGATGCTCAAGTCCAGACTGATGCATCGGGCACTGATTCCTAGACAGATGGAGCGACTACTTAGACATGATCCCCTCTTTACCTCCCTCTCTATCTTACTTTTATTTTGACTTGTGGATATTATAATTTTGTTTGCATTTGAGGACAAATGTTTTTTATTTGTGGTGGGGGTGAGGCCCACCTTTTGTGAGACATTTGTAACTCTTGTTTTGTTTATATTTGGGCTTTGAGCTACAAAAATTGTGTTTTTACACTGCTTTTGTGGATGCTTTAGCTTGTGGCTCCTTGCTTTTAATTGTAAATGATTTTTGACCCTTCCTAAAATTTTTGCCACCTCTTGTATGTGTTGAATGTGGCTGTTCACTTACAAATTTGAGTACCGGTTTTGATTAATACCAATGAATCGAATAGTGCTCATAACGAACAAAAATGAATGTGCGGCTTCAACGAGGCTAATTGAAGTTGCATAGACAATATGCGAACTCTTTGCATCTCATTGTGACTAGCCAAGTATCTAATTGAGTCACTTGTAATGAATATTGCACACTAGCGAAAGTGTGAAGTCTTGTTTGACATTGGTGTCAATGCCTTGTGTGATGAGCTTACCGTGAACCATGTGTGATGACACCTAGATTTTGTCCCGTTGGTCCGGTTGACTAAGTGATGCAATTTCATGAGATGATCTTAGGAGTCTTTAAAGAGTGTGAACCAATTTGACATCATACCTCTTTTGTGGCTTGCCTTGTGGGTTTGTGAACCTTTTTTGAGCACCCTTTGAGCCTTCACCTTTTCTTGGAAGAAACTTGATAACATTGCTACCTTTTATTGACCCATTACCCATAATCCTCATGATCTGTGGTTTGTTTGAATAGCCAACTTAGGACAAAAGCCTAAGTTGGGGGTGTGGTAAAAAAAGAAGGCAAATCAAGAAAATGCAAAGAAGTCCCTTTTGCCCATGTTTTGAGAAAAAATGGAACTCCTTCATATAAAAAAAAAAAGAGAAGAAAAGATCTAAAAAAACAAAAAAAAAGAAAGAAAAAGTTGTGGAAATACAAAGAAAATGAGGTTTCCAATGATCCATGGAAGATGAATAAGAGGTGACTTTTGAGCTTGAATGAAAATGATGAAGAAAAGGAAAGAAGGTGTTGTTCACATCACTTTTCGTGAGGATTTCAGCCTATAAGCCTAAATGACCATACCTTTACACTCAGCCCCATTACAAGCCTTGAAAAGCCCTTCTTGATCTTGAATGAGCTGAAGCAAAAGTCGATTGGAAAATAAGGGCAAACCTATGGGTGAAATCATGCATTGTGTTTATCTTTGTGAGTGTGAGTGTTGATCTTGATTCCAGAACTTTAAATGATTGATCCATTGAGTGAATATGGAATCATTCTTTGTATGAGGGAATTTGAATACATTTGTTGAGCTTGAACTTGCATTTGAAGCAAGTATAGTGAGCTTGAGATTCTTTGGTAATGGTGAGCCACAACTTGAATCTTTGAGTGCACAATTGATCTTTCCACGAGTAAGTTGAGTCTTTTTGTGTGCATTCATGATTGAGTCTTGGGTAGCACTGTTTGAGACATCCTTTTTGAACTGCTGAACTTGAGTTTTACTGAGGAAAAGCAAAAGTTTAAGTTGGGGGTGTTGATGAGTTCACGATTTGGACTCTTTTAGGGCATTATTTTGAAAGACTTAGTGTCCTCAAATGCATATTTAGTATCGAGATGAAAATCCTTGAGTTTTAGGTATTGGAGTTATAGACAAAGCATGGACACTATTGGGTAGAAAGTAACAAGGCAACTGAAAAGAACGAAGAAAAGACGGCCTGAGGATCGCCTAAACCATTAGGCGAGTCATTGAATGGCTATGGTCTCGCCTAATGTTCCAGTGTGCCAAGCTCTGAAGGAGAAAAAACCGAGTCGGCGAGATAAAAGACCAGTCAGCAAGTCACCAAATGATTCCGCGATGCAGTACTCCATCGCCAAACGTTACAGAACTTGAATTTGCTGAAGGCCAATGTCGAAATGCGATGAACCAGGCCAAAGGGTGGATCGCTGAGTGGATCGGTGATCCCGACTAACTACGCCGAGTTATCCTTCGCAACACAATTTTTGACAACTATAAATACTTGTTTGAATTTTTAGTTTAGTATGCAATCTATAGCAAATTTTTAGAATATCAAACATTATTCTCAGTTTTTAGAACTTAGTTTTGGAGACTTTGTTCCTTAGCTTTTGAAGATTTAAAGATTCCCGTTCCTAACCAATTGGAAGTGGGTATTGAAGATTCTTCATTTTAGACGTGTGTAGAGACAATATCAATCATACCCACTTGATGAAAGCACTTTTTGGTATCGATTTCTATCTCTTTACTATGTCTAACTAAAACCCCAATTCTTAGGGTGTGCGATTATGTGAATATGGGTTGAATTTACTACTGGGTATTTCTATTTGATAGTTAATTTGTTGTAGAAAGGTGATTTCGTTCAGTAGTTGTGTTTGAATTTAATAGGATTGTAGTTGCAAATACAATTTTATCTTCATGTTTTTGGCTTGCAAGAGAGAGAGGTTTTAAAACCAAAACTACTGAATCGATAGTCGGTGGTTATTGGGTTGTCATGGGTTCAGCTCGAGAGAGTGAATCGTAAACCCTCTCCCACCTATTTATCTCGAGATAATGAATGGACTAAAGTGACGGATGTGCTAAATTGCTGCTTATCGGTGTTCGAGAGAAACCGATTTGATTCGGGGTAAATTGTTTGAGAGAAAATTTCCCCCCACTAAAGTCTAGCTTAGTTACCAATTTACAACGATTTGCTATCAATAACATTTACCCGGTTGTTTATTTTAGCCCATAATCTTATCACATCTCAAGAATCCCGTCTCCATATTCGTATTTCTATATTTTTGCTGTTTTTAGTTGCTAATTTGACTACAAACCCCACTTGATAATTGACACTTGTTTCACCCTTTAATTTGATATGTTTTTCTGCGTATATGTCTTTAGCTATAATTGACTTGAATGAAGTTCTTGCTTTCCTATTAATTTTTTAGTACAAACCGCTCCCTTGGGACTCAACCCCAACTCACTAGGTGGGTTATATTACTATTGAACGATCGTTGATGCTTAGTATTGGATGAAGCGTCACTGATACATCAAATCATAGTGTCCTTTCCTTGCTTCTTTGTCTACATACTTGAAAATCAATGCTTTAACATCAGTTTATATCATAAATTAGGCATTTTAGGACACTAAAACTATCAAAACAAATTTCTAAATGAGTCCAAATCTCGGACTCATCAAAGCACTTTGCCATTGTAGACTTCATTATCCATTATTTTCTTCTCTTTATTTTTTAACTTTCTCCTCAACACTCCATTTCACTAGAAATTTCACTTCATCATCTCAAGAATGCGTCAATGAGTATGTTGTTTTCATGTCACATTCTTTTAATTAGGGTTTTGTCATCACCTTGTGGCAATCTGTAACACCTCGGAGAAAAAAATTCAGTTTTGGGCTAGTGCCTGTATCTACGGGCCCCACCTACGGACCATAGAAGCTTATATGGGCTGTAGATGGCAATCGTAGGTAGTGGGAAAATAATATTTTTCAAAACAAATCTCAGTACCCTTTTTACAGTGGAACAAGACTGTCCGTCATTTCTTTTACTAGTCATAGATAAGTCTCGTTGGTCACCGCCAGACTTAGTGAAATTTTAAAGCTTAAAATTGGTTTCTACATTTAGCATGTACACTAGAAAAGGTGGAATTGACCGCTTATCAACTTAAGGGTGTTGCTTAAATTTGGTTTAACTAATGGAAGGAAGAGAGGGCAATAGATGTGAGTCCTATTGATAGGGAGAAATTTAAGGTTGCTTTTCTTAATAGATTCTTTTTGCTTGAGATGAGGGAGGCAAATGTACTTGAATTCATCAACCTCCGTTAAGGAAACATGAGTGTGAAAGAGTATGCTTTGAAATTCATGCAATTGTTGTTGATCCAAGGGCAAGGCTGAGTAAGTTTGTGGTGGGTACTTCCGACATGGTAGTCAAAGAATGCCTAACCAACAAGTTTGTTAAGGAGATGGATGTCTCCTATTTGATGGTTCATGCACAACACATAGAAGAGGAAAAGCTTAAGGAAAACTAGGGATTCAAAGAGGGCAAAAAGGGATAATCGTGATTTCTCACATTCAAGGTCCAATGAAGGTAATCGTTCTCAATGTAATGATTTTAGTAAGCAAATGGTGCCCAAGTGTCGGGAGTGTGGAAAAAGATATAGGGGTAACTGTCTAGCTGGTTCAAATACATGCTTTAGGTGTGAAAAGAGGTGACACAAGACAAGAGATCTCCCATTTCTTACTGCTAAGGAAAGGCATGGTAGGCAAGAAAAAACTCGACAAGATGATGAGGGTTCCCCGAATGCGGAAATTGGTAAGTTATGATCTTTTAGCTTGTGGTTATGCATTGCTTGATGTTAGGTGTTTCGTTAGCTATGGTAAGACTCCATGTGTGGTTATTGTATTTGAAGTTGACCTTGAAATTTTGGGGGAAATTCGTTAAGCATTTACTTGTATGTAACAATGGTTTTGTTGTTGTTAAGACTTTGGTGCTGTGCTTGGGTTGAGGGAGATGGATTCGAAAAGACTAGCGAGGTTTGCTCCCAAGGGGGAGATAGTGTTTGTTACATGGTTTGTATGTGTGTGGAACTATTTAAATTGTGGGAAGGGTCCTTTGCTATGGTTTTGTGTGGAAAAAAGGCCGGAGGCGATATGATGTTTTAGTATCCTTGATAAGAACCGGGTTACCAAAATAAACAAGAAAATAATGCAGAAGAGAAATGATAAAGATGAAAGACAGAAATTGAAAGATTTGTGAAATTTAAGAATAAAATCCCCAATTTCAAGATAGAGTGATAAGAACCCTAATTGATCTTAGTATTCAAAAGCAGATTAAGACTAATTATGATACTAATAGAGTCAATTCAAGAACTTAGATCAAAGTGATCTAGACCCCTATTACGAAGAAATTAGAGACAACAATTAGTATACGACTAATCACCTTTAATTTACGAATATAAACCAAAGATATCAAATTAAGAATTGATCTTACCTCTTAAAGAATCGTTCTTAAAAGGTTGTAAGATAAATCCATAGTCACCACACACAAAGATGTAAAGAAGAGAAACCTCTCAAATAATATTAACCATGTCTGTTCAAAATAATAAATCAACCCCTATATATTGGGAAAATCTATCCCAAATAGAATAGGATTTAAATCCTACTTTTATGGAAACTTTAAACTAGGAAAACTTTTAAACTAGGAAGCTTATAAACTAGGAAGCTTTAAACTAGGAAAACAAGAAAACTTTAAACTAGGAAACTTTTAAAATAGGAAATTTTGACTTTAATTGTTCAGCTTTTTGGGCTCTTTTATTTGGCTTTGTGTGGCCTAATCTTCTTTCTTTTGGGCTTGAATTTGGAAACTTCTTTCATGATAAACATATTCTTGATTTTTCTTTGAAACCCGTCAACTTTAATACAAGTAGGCTGACATGGATGCTATCATTCCCTTGTTCTTGAAAACAATTCGTCCTCGAATTTAAATCTCTCAAAATCAAGACGACACACATTAGCATACAACATGCATTACTCGAAAGCAACAATGGTAGGAACAAAACAAGATAGTGACCATGTGTCCACTTAACCCTATTAATCATGGCATGCATAAATACACCCTTATAAAGCATGTGAACATCATCATACCAATACAAAATTCTCCTACTTATATAAACACAACAAAATCCTTTTTTAGATGCCATTGCGAATGATACATGCAACTTCAATTTAGCTCTATCAATAAAGTTCTCCAATGGGCATGAAAAAGACAATATAAAACTCCTATCAAATTGTGATATAGCCAAGAATCATCAATCATACCTCCCAAAGATTCTTCCACATAAATACTATTCATCCATTATTCAATACACATTGTATCCAAATAAGCATTGAAGTGCTCATAATCATGTACCTCATCATCACTAGTAGCAAACTCCCTTTTCAACTCACAATAATCAAAAATTGAAGAATTATGACTCATTACATAAAAAGAATCATATTCCAACAAGTTATCACACAAAAACACTTGAATAAGAGAAGAGTCAACTAACTCATTCACAATATGCCACGCACAAACATCACACCTTTTTTCAACAAGTGGAATCCACAATCAACTATGTCATGCTCAACTTTAAAAGAGCTCAAATTACTCTTATTAATCTTATCGATTGAAGTTAGTGACTTATTATACATCAAAATATCCTCATCCTCAAAATCAATAAAGTCACCAACATTAGAATTAAGAGTGTAGTTCATTACCTCCAAGAAGACTTTAGGTGTTTCAGGAATACCAAGAATGTGAATGAACCAATTATACATACCATACTTGGTCTTATGTAGCAAAGAAATACCATCACCTCATTTTTTCTTTCTCATTGGTGTTAGATCCACAATTGCCTTATTGAACTTTTTGTTATGCACCTTATCTTGGACAGATCCAAAATAATTCTCTTTACCTTGATCGTTCTCATCAACATACACTTTCTCAATTGGACTTGTAGTATCAACCACTTTAGAATTAAGTTCATCTGATGACTTTAATTTTTCAAAGCATACTTTCCCATGAGTATCTACAAGAGAGTCAAAGCAACTAGAACAAGAAGTAGGAATGCTAGAGTTAGAATAAGAAATAAATTCATTCAACTCTCTTGTTTTTCTCTCTCGACCTCACTGTCATCTTTTTATGTTTTTCTCTCATAGTCATCTCTATTTTCTTTCCTCTCATTCTCACTTGACATCCCATTATTTTCATATAGCATACCCTCTCCGTTTTCCTCTCTTGGAATGTCAGAATGAACTCTCTTTCTCCTCTCACTCTTTTCTCTCTCAAATTTGTTCATTGCCTCGTTCACGCATTTTGATCTTCATATACTTGGGTTGGAGTTAAAGGTGCAAGTGTATATTTTCTTTTCTTTAGCTCAAGAGAAACTCTATTCTTTCTCCTATCATGAATTGCATTCCTATTAAATTGTCATGGCTGCCCAAGCATGATGTGACAATCTTGCGTTGGAATGACATCACAAAGAACATTATCATATATCTTCCTATGGAGAAAGAAATCATGCATTGCTTAATCACCTTAAGCTCATTAAAATCATTCAACCATTGCCGCTTATAAGGAGTAGTGTGTTTAATGCATGTAAGTTTCAACTTCTCGACAACATATGAACTTACCATATTAGTACGACTTTCACTATCAATAATCATAGAGCAAATATTTCCATTTATCCCACACCTTGTATGGAAAATAGTTTCTCTCCTTAAATTTAGCTATGATGACATTCTCTCCTTAAATGTCATTTTGAGTTCTAGCTTCACTTTCCTTACCTGCTTTAAACATCTCAAAAAAATATCAAAGAAACAAATATCTCTCAATTTGAATTTTTTTCTCTCTCTATTGATCTCACTCTCTCTTGACTTTTCCCACTCAAATTACTACCTTTGGATGGATCCTTTAGGATTGATATATAAACCTTATTAGTAACAACCTGTTAGAAGTAAGATGTAGAAAGAATGAAATTTATCAATACCCAGATATATTGGGATTGATGAGACAAGAAAAAAGACCACTTTGTGAAACAAGATAAAAAAACTACAAAATTTCTCCTCTTCTTGATTTTTTCCTTTTTGGAAAAAAATAATCAAGAATCAACACAAATATGGAGTTTCTTGAAATAAGTAACTGTATTTTTTTTTTATTCTTTTGTAATTTTCGTTTTTCTTTTTTCCCCCCTTTTTTTGTTGCTTTGTAGCTTAACTTTTAAACAACTATAAAAAGACTATTTTTGTTCTTTTTGTTTAGAAACTCCCCAGTTTATCAAGAACCGCTCTGATACCACTTGATAAGAATCGGGTTACCAAAATAAACAAGAAAATAATGCAGAAGAGAAATTATAAAGATTAAAGACATAAATTAAAATATATGTGAAATTTAAGAATAATTCTCCAATTTCAAAATAAAGTGCTAAGAACCCTAATTGATCTTAGTATTTAAAATTAGCGATTAAGACTAATTATGATACTAATAGAGTCAATTCAAGAACTTAGATCAAAAGTGATCTAGACCCCTATTACCAAGAAATTAGAGACAACAATTAGCATAAGCGTAATCACCTTCTTTAATTTACGAATAGAAACCAAAGATATCAAATTAAGAATTGATCTTACCTCTTAAATAATTGTTCTCAGATAAATCGATAGTCACCACACACAAAGGTGTAAAGAAGAGAAACCCCTCAAATAGTATTAATCATGTCCGTTCAAAATAATAAAATCAACCCATATATATATGGAAAACCTATCCCAAATAGAATAGGATTTAAATCCTACTTTTATGGAAACTTTAAACTAGGAAAAATTTTAAACTAGGAAACTTTATAAACTAGGAAACTTTAAACTAGGAAAACAAGAAAACTTTAAATTCAGAATCTTTTTTAACTAGGAAAACTTTAAACTAGGAAACTTTTAAAATAGGAAATTTTGACTTTAAGCGTTCAGCTTTTTGGGCTCTTTTATTGGGATTCGTGTGACCCAATCTTCTTATTTTGGGCTTGAATTCGGACACTTCTTTCGTGATAAACATATTCTTGCATTTTCATTGAAGCCTGTCAACTTTAATACAAGTAGGCCCTATCTCTTTCCTTTATCTTCATGTCTAGCTTGAGGAATTAGCCTCTCATGTTCACTCTTTAGGATTCTTGCGTTCTTAGTCATTCTCATGTTTCCTCATGCATAAATGTTTATCAAAAACTTGATTTTTGTGAAAATGAGTTAAATTGATTGATTTCTCCATGTTTATGTGCATTTGAGTATGAGTTGCATATAGGCTTTATGAAATGATGTTTTGGGTATGTTTTAGCTTGAAGTCAATTTTTCCTTCTCGAATATGTGTATTTATATGATTGCATTCATGTTGGGTTGTTAGATCTTCTTTCTACTCTCCTTATGATGTCTTGAGTTGCATTCGAGGACGAATGTTCCCAAGGGAGATATATTGTAACACCTCAGATTTAGAAAAGAAGGAAAATTTCAGTTATGGGCTGGTGTATGTGTCCATGGGTCCCACCTACGGACTGTAGAAACTTCTACGCAACATAGATGACAACCGTGGGTTATGGGAAAGTAATTTTTTTCAAAACAAGTCCCAATACCCTCTTACGGTTCAATAGTATAGTTCATTGTTCCTTTTAAGAGTTGTAGATAGGTCTCGTAGGTTAGCTCAGACTTAGTAAAATTTTAAAGCTTAAAGTTGGTTTCTACGGTTGGCACATACTGTCCGTATAAAGACCTATGAGCCGTACATGGTTCCGTTGAAAGTTTGCCAAATTTAGAATCTCTGATCACGTTCTACGATTGACCAGTATCGTCCGTATGAGGACCTATGAATCGTAGGTCCAATTGTAGATGGTTGTTGATGCTTATCGTGACCAATGACACTAACCCACGGTTTGAGTGTCTACGATCGTTGATAATATAGTAACCCAACCGAGCGTTGGGGTCGTGTCCCAAGGAAGTGGTAGTGAAAATAGTAGTTAGGCTAGAACTTTGTTCTAGTTAGCTGTAGTTTGAGAAATTATCGAATAAAAATAAAGTAAATTCAAGTGGGTGACACAAAAGTGTCAAATATCAAAGGGGGTTTGTCACAAGTATAGTAAAAATAACTAAAT